>JARQOD010002622.1:49470-75203 GCA_033576555.1 Oophaga sylvatica | reverse complement strand
TATGACAGTATTCCCTGACGACGGAGGAAGATCCGTAATGAAGTCCATAGATAAATGAGTCCATGGACGCTCCGGAAGTTTCAAGGGTAAAAGGGTCCCAGATGGACGGGTATGAGGAGTTTTAGAGCGAGCACAAACCCCACAGGACGTGACAAAAGTTATAACATCTTTATTAGCGTTAGGCCACCAAAATCGGCGAGAAAGGAGATCTAAAGTAGCCTTACTCCCTGGATGTCCTGCTAAAGCAGAATTATGATGTGCCTCAATAACCTTTTGTCTCAACTGATTCGGGACAAACAGTCTCCCTGGAGGTCCTGCAGGGGCGTCCCCCTGAGCCTCTAACACCTCCTCCTCAAGCTCAGAACATACAGCCGACACTACCACCCCCTCCTGAAGGATAGGAATCGGGTCATCCGTTTTCCCGGCCCCTGGGAAACTGCGAGACAAAGCATCAGCCTTTACATTCTTAGACCCCGGACGATAAGTGACGACAAAATTAAACCTGGTAAAAAACAACGACCATCGAGCTTGTCTGGAATTCAGACGCTTAGCGGATTCTAAATACAGCAGGTTCTTGTGATCAGTAATAACGGTGACCGGGTGGACTGCCCCCTCCAAAAAGTGACGCCATTCTTCAAAAGCCAATTTAATGGCCAAAAGTTCCCTATTGCCGATATCATAATTCCTTTCGGCGGACGACAATTTCTTAGAAAAGAAAGCGCACGGATGCCATTTACCAGGGGACGGACCCTGGGACAATATAGCACCCACCCCTACGTCAGACGCGTCCACCTCCACAATGAACAGCTGAGATACATCTGGTTGGATAGAACGGGTGCCGAAGCAAAACATCTCTTTAAAGAGGAAAAGGCTTGGCAAGCTTTGTCCGACCACCTAGAAAAATCCGTCCCTTTTCTCGTCATGTCCGTGAGAGGTTTGACGAGAGACGAGAAATTACAAATAAATTTCCGGTAGTAATTAGCAAACCCCAAAAAACGCTGCAGAGCCTTAAGATCCCCTGGCTGATCCCATTCAAGCACTGCTCTCACCTTTTCAGGGTCCATACGGAAACCGGAGGCTGACACCAAAAAACCCAAAAACTGAAGTTCCTGTACGGCAAAAACACACTTCTCCAGTTTGGCGTATAGTTTATTGTCTCGCAAGATCTGCAACACCTGTCTCACATGCTCCTGGTGAGACACAAGATCTGGCGAGTAAATTAAAATGTCATCCAAATATACGACCACAAACACCCCCACCAGGTGACAAAAAATGTCATTAACAAAATGTTGGAATACTGCTGGTGCAGTAGTCAGACCAAAAGGCATAACCAGGTTTTCATAATGTCCCTCCGGCGTGTTAAACGCCGTTTTCCACTCATCCCCCTCTTTTATTCTAATCAGATTATACGCCCCCCTGAGATCCAATTTAGAGAACCATTTGGCGTCAACAATTTGATTGAAGAGATCAGGAATAAGAGGGAGTGGATACGGATCTCGAACAGTAATCCGATTAAGTTCGCGGAAATCCAAGCAAGGGCGTAGGCCTCCATCTTTTTTCTTCACAAAGAAGAACCCCGCGGCTACAGGGGAAGATGAAGGTCTAATATGCCCTTTGGCCAGACTTTCGGAAATATAATCTTTCATAGCCTGTCTTTCAGGACCAGAAAGATTATACAACCTAGCTTTAGGTAACTTAGCATCAGGAAGAAGATTAATAGAGCAGTCATACACACGATGAGGAGGCAACTCCCGACACCCCTCCTCAGAAAAAACATCCCCAAAATCCTCCAAAAAAGGAGGCAATGTACTAGGTACGACCGCACTGATGACTGTGTTCATGCAGTTGCTTTTGCAAAACTCACCCCATTGGCTTATCTCTCTGGACTGCCAATTAATTACAGGGTTATGTTTAACCAGCCAAGGAAGTCCCAACACAATGGGAGTAGGTAGACCCTCCAACACATAACAAGATAATTGTTCCCTATGTATTGCCCCTACCCGAAGGTCAATGTTATGAACCTCATGAACAAAGCTACCTTGGCCGAGAGGCCTGGCGTCAATGGAAAAAATAGGGATCGGTTTGACCAATACACTCAGATGCATACCTTGAGCCTGAGCAAACTGAGCGTCAACCAGATTGGCGCCGGAACCACTATCCAGAAGAACAGACAATCTCTTCACTCTAGTACCAAACACCACCTCCACTGGTACAAGGAACTGAGAAGAACCGGCGGATGAAATACATACTCCCAGGTTGTCATCCACCACACAACCTGGGATTAGCAGTTTTCCGGCGACTTTTTACTTAACAAGACACGGGATGGACATTCTCCAACAAAATGTCCCTCTTTCCCGCAGAAAAAACACCTTCTAGTCCTGCGGCGTGCCGCCAATCCCCTACTACGAAAAGATGTCCCTCCCAACTGCATAGGCTCATCCGAACAGACAAGGGGAACCTCAACATAAGGGACTTTAGGAGTAGGTGGAGTAACAACAGGGAGTGGAGTTACCTCACCCCTCTCCCGAAGCCGTCTATCAGTACGGATAGCTAGGGCCATAGCAGCCTCCAGAGAAGGAGGAGACTCATACTGAGCCAAAACGTCTTTTAATTTGTCAGAAAGCCCATGACAAAACTGGCTCCTAAGAGCTGGGTCATTCCACTGAGTATCCGTGGCCCATCTACGAAACTCAGAAGCAAATTCCTCCGCAGGACGATCTCCCTGCTGTATCTTACGTAATTTAGTCTCAGCAAAGAGACCCGATCTGGGTCATCATATACCAATCCCAGAGCAGTAAAAAATTGATCTACAGACTGTAGAGCCGGGGATCCCGGAGGAAGGGAAAATGCTCAGGATTGAGGGTCCCCTTGAAGAAGTGAGATAACAATTCCCACTCTCTGCTCATCACTCCCTGATGATCGCGGCCGAAGCCGAAAATATAATTTACATGCCTCCCGGAAGGTAAAAAATTTGTCTCGCCCACCAGTGAACCTATCTGGAAGAGCCACCTTAGGTTCAACTCTGGTTTGCTCCAGGGGAGACAAAACTTTGGACTTAATGTCCGTCAGCTCCATGGATAATCCCTGCAACTGCAGAGCCAGCTGGGCTACTGGATCCATGGTAACTAGAGATAATTTTTTATGGCCAGTGAAAATGTCACGCTGTCTAATGATATGACTACAATGTCAGTAAACTATTTATACAGGAACCACACTCTATACAACATATAGTTTAGCAACATAAGAATGTAAGTATAAAATAGATTTACCTGACACAATATCAGCAGAACTTAGGGTTAATCTTGAGGACTAGATGTGCAGAGACGATATCAGTTGAACTCAGGGTTAATCTTGAGGACTTGATGAGCTGTAACAGGAAAGAGGAGGACCGGGGTCTAACCTGACCCTACACTGGGGTCCTAACTAATCCCTTACCTTGGAGGTACTGATAATGGTTCAGAGGTCCAAGTCTCCAGCCTAACCCTGTCTCCTATCAGACCCTGAACCCTGTAATCAGTCCTAAGAAGGATCTTGATTACACCCAAAGGGATATGGGCTGATCTCAGCTAAATACACAGATTAGACATATAAGACAGACAGGATAGCACTCTCTTGCATACACACTCAAACACCGAAGGAACATAAATGGTCTGGGAAATAAACTCTAAGCAAGTTAAGCTTAAAACAACTAAGGAGCTCTCAACTAGAGTCTATACAGATTCATTCCTATCTGTGGTCTGCATGAAGTGTTTCACTGGCAACTCCCAAAGCAGACAACCAGAAACTTAAAGGAAACCAATCAACAAATAATCAATTGCAGCCGGGAGAAACTGCACCCAGTCCCAGTACCGAGCACAGACAGAATTAACTCCCTAGCTGCCAAACACAAAGAAACAGCAACTCAGCTGTGAGAAGTCAAAATGTGCAACCGCGACGATCTTCGTGGCAATGCACACATGACAGAATCTGACATGGAGTGCACTGATGCACAGCCACTGCTATATGATTCTGCTGGTACATTCACCCAGAGCACTACATTGCCCTCGCAGTCTACTGAGCCAGAATCTGACACTGATGAAACTCAAGTGCCCCTTCCCACATACTATACCACATTACACGGTGACACAGAGGAAGGTGCAGATGAAATTGAAGAGGAGGTGATGGATGACCCAGTTGTTGACCCGGATTGGCATTCATTGGGGGAAGAGGGTGCCGCTGGCAATAGCTCAGAAGAGGAGGAGGATCCGCAGCAGGCATCGACATCGCAGCTGCGGTTATCTGGCAGGCCTGTAGCAGTCCAAAAACGTGTTAAAAAACCAAAGGAGGAGGAAGAGGAGGAGGAGGAGGGAAGCCTTGATGACAGTCAGCCATTGTCTGCTCAGGGAACTGTCCTGGACGAGGTGGAGGAAGAAGAGGAAGAGGAGGAGGATGAGGGGGATGATTATTTGGGGAGGAGGATGCTTCTCAGGGGGCAAGAGAAAATGTTGGCTTGCCTAGGTCAGGTACAAGGTTTGTGCGTGACTGGAGGGATGTGGATTTACCAGAAAGTGCTACTCCTCCCACCACTGGCATTGCATCATTGACACCTGGAACATTGGCTCACATGTGTGATTATGTCTTGCGGATCCTAAAAAGGGACCCCCGCATTGCCAAAATTATGAAGATGATGACTACTGGTTGGCCAGAATCCTCGATTCACGCTATAAAGGCAAATTACAGAACATCATGCCACAGGAGAACCTAGAGCTAATATTGGCGAACAAACAAGCAACTCTGGTTTGTTAGAGGCATTCCCAGCACACAGCAGCGGTGTAGGTTCTACCACAAGCTGTACTGGGCAACATGGAAGAGGTGTTCGTGGTGCACACAGCCGAAGTGGCGTTGGAGACAGGGGTTTCATGACCATGTTGTGCACTGATTTCTCGAGTACCGCTCACATGACTGTTAATACTGAATCGATTGCAACAGATAGGAGACAGCAGTTGTCAACTATGGTTCAAAATTACCTCTCCTCCCCTATCGATGTTCTCCCTCACAGGTCATTCCCCTTTGACTACTGGGCCTGTAAACTGGACACCTGGCCTGAATTGGCACAATATGCCTTACAGGAGCTCGCTTGCCCTGCTAGTAGTATGCTATCAGAAAGTATCTACAGTGCTGCTTGATCAATACTGACAGAAAGAAGGACCCGGCTGTCGACCCAAAATGTTGGTGATCTCATCTTCATTAAAATGAACCATGCCTGGGTTTCAAAGGATTTTGCACCACCTTCCCCTGATGACACATAGGTTGCCAGCAAAATGGCTCGCTTTGTCCTCCTCTTCCTCCGACTTCTCCAATTCCTCCATTTGCAGCTGCTGAACGTCCAACCTACACCTCAACATATGCCAGTTTTTCCACCTCCTTTAACTGGGCTGTACCCCCCCCCCAGGGCTGGCTTCAGCACCTGACGCGCCTGGGCAAGTTCCGGGGCCCTGTTCAGGTGGGGGGGCCTATGACGGTGTGTGCAACAGAGCAGGAAGGGACACCAGGCCGAAGATCAATCCAACGGTATTTATTGAGACAGGGAGCACATAACATAAAATATCAATAGCTTAAGAGTACACAATGAGTCCACACCAAGAGGGAAACAGTTCCGGTGGCGCCATCCGGTAGTCCGACACCAGGGAAAGGAAAAAATTATCCTGGGATGAGTTCAATGGATCCAACAGATGATGGACATAACACCATTCCACTGGACCACACACGGGCACTAGGATCTCACCTCAGCATAAGATCCTAGCCCCTGGCCCATCAACACCCAACAACAGTCTTTAGATTCAGTCCTCAAATCCAGTAGGATGGTGAGACATCACAATTCCATGTGGCAAAATAATCTCCAATCTCCATACATGATACCAGGGTCCAGCCACAGCTGCAGATCCCTGTCCTTCAAAGCACACAGCATCAACTAACTGAACATGTGGCTTTTTGTCCTAACACTCTAAAGCAGAGGTGGGCAAACTTTTTGACTCGTGGGCCACACTGGGTAAATATATTGGACCCGGGGGCCGGACCAAAAGTCAATGGACGGGGTGTTTGTGTGAATTACTATAAATTAAATTTAAATTTTGTAATATTAAAGGTTTACTTTCATTTAATGTAGAAAAGCATAAAAAGAGTTATTGTACAAAGCTTTTATGCAATGTATTTCTATACTATGTATACATAGTATGTATAACTCACCTTCAATTTTAGTGGGAACAGTGTTGTTGGTCTCCCTTTTTTGCCAAGGCATCAAAGTCTGGAGTTAGCTTTGTTGTTGCAATTCGCAGAATAGATCTGAGGTGTTGGTCAGTTAACTGGGATCTGTGAGGGGATTTATTGATGTTCATGACGCTGAAGGTCTGCTCACACACGTAGGTTGAGCCAAACAAAGCCATCATCTTCTGTGCCATCCCCCGGAGGTTTGGAAAAGTGTCTTCTTTAAGTGAGGCATAGAACTCTTTTAGTGCAAGAGAGTGGAAGCTCTCCTTTAAGACAGGATCAGATTGAAGATCAATTAGTTCCAATTGCACTTCTTGTGGTGCTATTTCTGGGTCTTGTGACAAGGGACAGGCCACCAGCTGAAGTGACTTTTCAATTTTTTCAAAATCTGAAAACCGACGGCAGAATTCTTCATGCAGGTCGTTTAGTGATTTGCTATATTTAGAAAAATATTTAGACTTGAGAGTCCTCAGTGGTTGATACCTTTTAATGGCTAACTGAAAAGATGGTAACAAATTGCAAGCTTCGAGACTACTCCGTCTCTTCATCAGTCTATGCCTGATAAGAGACCGGATAGTCTCGAAAGCTTGCAATTTGTTACCATCTTTTCAGTTAGCCATTAAAAGGTATCAACCACTGAGGACTCTCAAGTCTAAATATTTTTCTATCTACTGGCTAACACGGTACGAAGATACACATCTTTCCTATATTGCTATATTTATTCACATTTGGATGGCCTTTCTGTGTGGCTAGTGTAGGAAAATGGGAGAAGTTTTCTTGAAATTTGCATGGAAAAAAAGTCAGCTTTGTCTTGAAGGCATTCACATTACTATACATGTCGTGCACATACAGGTCTTTTCCCTGTAGCTTGACATTAAGCTCATTCATGTGAGAAAAAATGTCAACAGCAAACGCAAAGTCACATAGCCAATTCTTGTCGCTCAGCTCCAGAAAATCATCAGACTTCCCCTTCAACTCCAAAAATGTATAGATCGCTTCTTTGAGATCCCACACTCGTTTAAACACTTTGCCCAAACTCAACCAGCGGACACGAGAGTGGTAAAGCAAGTCTTGGTGGTCTGCATCGGTTTCCTCCAGAAATGCGATGAACTGACGGTGCTGAAGTCCCTTTGCTCGTATGCAGTTAACAAGTTTTACAACTGGATTCACAACATGACTAAGCTGTAATACAGATTTACACAAAGATTCTTGATGTATGATGCAATGCAGAAAAATAACATCTTGGTCAGGGTTTTCCTCTTTCACTTTATCCTGAATTCTTTTCAACAGTCCCACATTTTTTCCAGTTAAATTTGGAGATCCATCTGTAGTGACATTAACAAGTTTTCTCCAAGGCAGCTTCAAACTTTGGATGACAGCAGATACCCGGTCATACAAGTCCTCTCCCCGTGTTTTTCCTTTAAGTGACTCCATGGCCAAAAACTCCTCCGTTATTTCAAAACTGTCGCTAATCCCTCGGATAAAAATTAAGAGCTGAGCTGTATCTTTTATGTCTGTACTTTCGTCCAGTGCTAGCGAATATAATTTAAAGGACTCTGCTATATTATTTAACTTGCTGGTTATGTCTTCATCAATCAGTTCCACACGGCGAGTCACTGTCCCGCGTGATAAACTGAGTTTTTCAAACTTGTCTTTACTTTCAGGACACAAAATACCTGCTGTCTCTATCATGCATTCTTTCAAAAACTCACCTTCAGAGAAGGGTTTGCTAGCTTTTGCTAATTTGAAAGACAGCATAAAACTTGCTTTGGTACTTGACTCTTGAACAGTTTGTCTGTGAAATATATTTTGCTGAGCCTGTAATTTAGCCATCAACCTCTGAGCTGTAGCCCCCGTTCATGGGACGACTGCTTGCTAGCATAGTTAGCATGCTTCGTGGCAAAGTGACAGCTCATATTATATTCTTTAAAAACCGCAACAGTTTCCTGGCATATCAGACATACAGCCATTGATCGGACTTCGGCGAAAAAATATTTTGCCATCCACTCCTTCTTAAACACTCTGCATTCCCTGTCTACTTTTCTTTTTTTGAACCACTCATTTTGGGATTCTGAAAAGGTTAAAAAAAATATTCTTGGTCACACAGAGTCAGAGGGAGGGTAAGCTCACATTCGTATTCAAGCCTTGAATGAACGTGCTTTAACAACCACTGCTTCATTACTTACTGTGGCAGGGGAAAAGAGGCAGGACGCAAAATCGCCACCAGTTATCGAGAGAGACTGCACAGTAAGAATAAAGATCTACAAATAAAAATAGGAGAAAAAAAAAGAAATAAAAATGCTAAACGCAACAGAAAAATAAAAAAAATATGCAGCATGTCCACATTATAGCAGCACTGTCCACAGTTATATGCAGCCAATTGTCCCACAGTTATATGCAGCCACATTGTCCCACAGTTATATGCAGCCACATTGTCCCACAGTTATATGCAGCCACATTGTCCCACAGTTATATGCAGCCACATTGTCCCAGTTATATGCAGCCACATGTCCCACGTAATGCAGCACATTGTCCTTATATGCAGCCACATTGTCCACAGTATATGCAGCCACATTGTCCCACATTAATGCAGCCACATTGTCCCACAGTTATATGCAGCCACATTGTCCAGTTATATGCAGCCACATTGTCCCACAGTTATATGCAGCCATTGTCCCACAGTTTATGCACCACATTGTCCACAGTATATGCACCACATGTCCACGTTATATCAGCACATTGTCCCACAGTTATATGCAGCCACATTGTCCCACAGTTATATGCAGCCACATTGTCCCACAGTTATATGCAGCCACATTGTCCCACAGTTATATGCAGCCATTGTCCCACAGTTATATGCAGCCACATTGTCCCACAGTTATATGCAGCCACATTGTCCCACAGTTATATGCAGCCACATTGTCCCAGATATTTCCAGCCACATTGTCCCAGATATGCAGACACTTTGCCCCAGTTATATCCAGTCACTGTCCCAGTTATGCAGACACTTTGCCCCAGTTATATCCAGTCACTGTCCCAGTTATGCAGACACTTTGCCCCAGTTATATCCAGTCACTGTCCCAGTTATGCAGACACTGCCCCAGTTATATCCAGTCACTGTCCCAGTTAACCCCAGCCACATTGCCACACTGCCGCATACATATACTTACTGCTCCTCGCGGTCCGGGTCAGTCACGATCTCCTCTCCCGCCGCATCAGGCCTCTGACGTCAGCGCGCCTGCGTCTCATGGGGAGACGCAGGCCGACGGGTCCACGGCAGCGGCGTCTTTGAGTCATGTGGTGTCATGAATCATGACACCACATGACTCATTACGTGTATGGCCGATGCGGCGGGGGCGCGGGCAGTGTGACGGCGGCCGCGCATCAGTCACTGCATCCGGCGCCTGCGATCCCTCTGACTGCCGCGGGCGGTCAGAGAGGATCAAAGGGCCGGATGCGGCCCGCGGGCCGTAGTTTGCCCAGCCCTGCTCTAAAGGTACTGTCACACTAAGCGATTGCACCAGCGATCACGACAACGACACAAGCTGTAGTATCTCTGCCCAGCAAAGGGGGCTGATCCCAACACCCACCCCCTTAAACATAGCTCCAAGGACTAAGAACATTCCAGAAACCCTGTCTGCAGTCTCTGTACAGGTTTGTGTATTGGTGTTGCCCCCTGCAAAGTGGAACAAAGACAAGCATGTCCCCACCAGATACAGGCAAGAAATGCTAATATAAGCTTGATTACAGTATGGTCCATGTGCACAGGCTGGGGGTGACTCTCTGTTACAACCCTCTGTTACAGGTCCCACTCGCCGTTAGAGACACCGGCGTACTATGAGGGGCCCTTTGCCAGTGCTGGCGCCCACGAGTGGGCCCCCCCTACTTGCTCAGGGCCCCAGCACTTGCAATACTTACCTCTCCCTGCTCCACCGCTGTGAAGTCTTCCGCGTTTCCTGACAGTGACATTCAGGTTGGAGAGTGCGATGACGTCACTTCTGTGTGCCCTCTGCCTGAACAGTCACAGTGCAGAGAGCTGGAAGATGGCGACGCTGAGGAGTCCAGAGTAGAGAAGTGCCCAGCCAGGAGAGGTATTTCATTTTTTTAATGTTTGGAACAATGTATGGGGAGCATTATACACTGGAGAATTATATATGGGGCCCATCATACACTTGAGCATCATAGATAGGGCCCATTATACACTGGAGCATTATATATGGGGCACATCATACACTGGAGCATTCTAAATGGGGCCCATCATACACTGGAGCACCATATACGGGGCCCATTATACACTGGAGCATCATATAGTCCCATCATACACTGGAGCATCATCCATGGGGCCCATCATATACTGGAGCATCATATACGGGGCCCATTATACACTGGAGCATCATATACGGAGCCCATTATACACTGGAGCATCATATATGCCCATAATACACTGGAGCATCATCCATGAGGCCCATCATATACCGGAGTATCATTTACGGGGCCCATTATAGACTGAAGCATCATACACGGGGCCCATTATACACTGGAGCATCATATGGGGCCCATTATATATGGAGCATTATATAGGCCCATCATACACTGGAGCAAAAGCCATGGGGCCCATCATACACTGGAGCATCATATACGGGGCCCATTATACACTGGAGCATCATATGGGGCTTATGGAGCATTATATAGGCCCATCATACACTGGAGCATCAGCTATGGGGCCCATCATACACTGGAGCATCATATACAGGGCCCATTATACACTGGAGCATCATATGGGGCTCATTATTGATGGAGCATTATATAGGCCCATCATACACTGGAGCATGATCCATGGGGCCCATCATACCCTGGAGCATCATATACGGGGCCCATTTTACACTGGAGCATTATATAGGCCCATCATACAGTGGAGCGTCATCCATGGGGCCCATCATATACTGAAGCATCATATGGGGCCCATTATATATGGAGCATTAAATAGGCCCATCATACACTGGAGCATCATCCATGGGGCCCATCATATACTTGAGCATCATATACGGGGCCCATTATACACTGGAGCATCATATGGGGCCCATTATATATGGAGCATTATATAGGCCCATCATACACTAAAGCATCATCCATGGGGCCCATCATACACTGGAGCATCATATACGGGGCCCAATATACACGGGAGCATCATATGGGGCCCATTATATGTAGAGCATTATATAGACCCATCATACACTGGAGCATCATCCATGGGGCCCATCATATACTGGAGCATCATATACGGGGCCCCTTATACACTGGAGCATCATATGGGGCCCATTGTATATGGAGCATTATGTGGAGCTCATCATATACTGTATGGAACATTATATGGGACCAATTATGTATAGAGCAATATATGAGGCTCAGTATTCTGTATGGCGCATTATGTGGTGCCCATTATACTGTATGAAGGACTATACTGTCTGTTTTTTGAGCTATTGTAGAATTTACAATAGATATCACTCATGTAATGTAAGAAGTGAAGTATTTGGCATTGTACTATACCTATATTTCTCTGCCGTATCGGAGCATCATGAATTGTGGTATGTGTTAAAGGGGCCCACTGAGACTTTTTCGCCCAGGGCCCACAAAAACCTGGAGCCAGCCCTGCCCCCCGCACAACTT
This sequence comes from Oophaga sylvatica, assembly GCA_033576555.1. Lineage (NCBI taxonomy): Eukaryota > Metazoa > Chordata > Amphibia > Anura > Dendrobatidae > Oophaga > Oophaga sylvatica. The sequence continues at coordinate 63,290 of JARQOD010002622.1, read as the reverse complement.
TAGTCAAATAACCCCCAGTTTTCAATGCGTTACTATTATTATAAAGTAAATTAAGGTTGACAAGCTTAAGTAATAAGAATTGATGTCGTTGGCATTGAAATGGGCACTGTAGGTGTGTTTACTGTCCTCCACTGACTGCCGACTTTTCTTCCCCATTGACTTGCATTGGGGTTGGTTCGAGTTTCAGTCAGACCTTCGATTTTTTCCGATAGTCGGCCAAATTCGTTCGACTCGACTTTTGGGAAAGTCGGGTGGTCCGAAACCCGACTCGACCCTCCTGGAGGCAAAGTCGCTCATATCTACATATGACCATGTGATATTTTGGTTTTTCTTATTTAATAATTTTAGAAAAATTTCTACATTTCTCGTTTTTTTTCAGTCAAGATGGGGTGCAGAGTGTACATTAATGAGAAAAAATGAACTTTTTTGAATTTACCAAATGGCTGCAATGAAACAAAGGGTGAACAATTTAAAGGGGTCTAAATACTTTCCGAACCCACTGTACCTGTCCAATCAATTACCTGACAAACAAGCAAAAACTCATTTGTTGGATGCAATGATTTTTACACTTGATTTAAAATCATCCTTATTGGCAGCAGATAATTATGTGTCAACAAAACTAGTGCTTCCAAGAACAATGATATTCTGTTGGCACAGAAAGATTGTATTAGACATGTGCCACATACACTCACTAGAAACATGACACATACACACGCACTAAACGCAGGACACATACAAACCAGTCACACACTAGACACAAGATTAGAGATGGGCTGACCCCTGAAAGTTTGTGTTCGGGTAGCAGAACAGTACCCGGACCAAATTTAGTTGTATGGGGGGCCCAAGCATCCAGTATTTGCCACACTGTCATATGCAGACAGGGCAGCAAACACTGCTTCTGATCGGAGGTATAACATTTACCTCCAGTCACTGACATCGACAACTGTTCCCATCCGCCTACACTTGCTGGTGCTAATAACAGTTAGAACAGGCGGTGGCTGTGCGCTAAATAAATAATAAGAAAAAAAACGCCGTGGTTTCCCCTTTATTTTTGAAAACCAGTGGGGCTGCAACCCTCAGCTGTCAGCATTAGCAAGGTTGGTTATCAGGAATAGAGGGGTCCCCATGCTGCTTTTTTTATTATTTAAATAATTTTAAAAAATGACGTGGGGTCCCACACATTTTTGACAACCAGCCTTGCTAAAGCAGACAGCTGGGGCTGTTATTCTCAGGCTGGTAAGGGACCATCTATTAGTTGCACCAATTCAAGGGCTTTGCCTGGCTCTTCCCACTTGCACTGTAGCGGTGGCAAGTGGGTTCATATTTGTGGGACTGATGTTGTGTAGCCCTGGTGTAAGGCACACGCAGTACCCTGGAGGATGTATGGAGAGATAGCAGTTTAATGCTCAATGAACATTAATTTCAACACACACTTAGACACGCCCACAGGTATATAAAGTCTAGTCACATGCATCAGGGGTCAGTCAGTCTAGCCTGGATGTGGAGGGAGGAAGAGATCCAGTGAGTGATTCAGTCAGTTTCCTGTCAGGAAGACAGAGGAGGGATTGATTGTGCAGTTCAGCAAGTGGAGGCCAGTACAGGTGAGCCAGATCACCTCAGCCTGGTCAGAGCTGTGGCCCACTAGAAGACAGACTGAGACACTTATTAAGAAGAAAGAAGTGAGTTGCAGATATACTTCAGTCTCCTGTCCCAAGGACAGTGAAGGTTCAGAGACGTGCTCCTGCCTAGAAGATTACTGAGAGTCTGGCAACAAGCTCAAGAAAGGAATTAAGTAAGGGACTGACTTTGTTAACCTGTGAAGTGAGAAATGCTTATGCTACCAGCGCGGACAAGGCGAAAGGCACAGTGGTAGAAATTCTGAGTGCAATAGGATTGGAGAGGTCCTGCACGTTGTTACCGGTCACTGGAGACCGAAGCATCACCATAGCTTCATGCATGGTGGTAGGAAACCCAGAGGCTTACCGGACCTTAGGTAGCGGAAAGCAGCCCCTAAATAGTCGGTACGTAACTGGGGTCAGGGGGAGTGAGGACCTTGAGTCAGTGCACGACAAGATAGGAATTCAGCTCTCTCACAGGAAGGCTCCGACCACAAAACTGACTGGGCAGTATAGCTTTGGAATAGCTGGAGTTATAGAGGGAACTACGTTTCATGCTGGTTGTACTCATCGTTGTGAAAGTAAAGGAGGCCCCTAACTTGTCCAGCTGCTATCTCGAAATACATTCTCCTTGGATCAGCCTCCCTGGGACCTGCCTTACCATCTTACAAGTAAAGGTATGGAAAGACGCTGACCGTGTGAGACTGAGTTATTTATCTGCATGCCTGCACAATCCCTACCTAACTACCGTCCTGAGGGAAGAGTCCCACCTGTAGGGGACCCGACATCTAGCTGCCTCACCATCCCCTCAGAGATCTTCAGCAGCGCTGGTACAAATTACCAGAAGACTACAGGTGGCGTCACGAACTGTATATAAATCTATCCCCTGTAAATATTCCCCCAAACATACGCCAGACCGCCAGGGCCACAGACCGAGCCACCGCTACCTGTGACAAATCCCATAGACTTCCATGGGCTCGGCTCTGAGTACCCCATTGCCCTGGTAACCCACAATTGTGGTGGCGGGTCGACACAAAACTTTGGCGTCACGAACAGGATGCGAAACTCGCAACATTGCGAGCCCTGTGTGCCTATGGAATTGTTTTTGTGAAAAAGGACTGTTTGCACTTTTGGCGCCAAAAATCGCCATCTGTGTCGCCATATTCGCGCCCTCAGGCGCTGGAGAAGAAGGTGGGCGTACCTTCGTGGGTGTGTACCCCCCTGTGGCGCGAAGAAAATGCCTGCCCTCTCAAAGTGCTATTACAATATGCGATCCTGCCCTACAGCAAAGGAGGTCCGCCTCCTCTTCACCTTCCCTGCGAAAAGGAGGAGACGCAAACCCCGCCTCCACGGAAGAGACCGGACGTCTCTGGAGGAAGATGAAAAAATCTTCTGGAACATCATGGAAGCAGGACGTGTGCAGCCGAGCAGGGAAGCGGAGGAAGGCAGGCCCCGTGCCCCAGCCAAGCTGCCACCAGCACCGGAACCATCCGTGGTCCTGCACCTGCAGCAAGCATTGCTAGAAATTAAAGAGGAGAATGCACGACTGAAAAAGATGGTCCAGCACCAATCTGGATTTGAAGAGATCGAGAGACGCCGGCGTACCCTGGAGCAGCGGCGGCTGTGGGACGCGGTGATCTCTCCCTTCGATGATCCCCTACGTCTGGAGTTACCAAAACTTCTGCTGCCCAAGGCTAAGGAGCAACCGGAGGCTACCCCCAAAAGTACCGATCCTGATCTCACCGAGGAAGCGGTGGAGGCGAAGGAGGTTGAGGAGGTACCGCCAGTTCCGGAACGCCCGCCCGGCCAGGAGGCCGCAGCAGATGATCGATCCCCGGTAGGGACACCGTCGGGGACTCAGCCGTCAATGATGGAGCAGCAACAGCAGCAGGTTAGTGCGTCCCCAACTGAGCCATTGCGCACACCTGCTTCCTGCTCTGCATCACACCAGCATTGTGCATCGGCATCGCCCCCTGCGTACACCTCCGTATCGCAATCGGCGATCTACTCTGCATCGCAATCGGCGACCCAATCTACACCGCAAGAGTCTGATGCGATCTCAATTGAGCCACTACAAAAGCCTGCTTTTTGCCCAGTATCTTATGCTGCAGCAGCGTCCCCAGAGGAGGACGGGCCCTGCGGCCTAGAGGACCGGAGTGAACCGGCCCTGCAGGTAACCAGCGATGATGACACCCTGCTGGAACCCCCGACATCCCCACCAGCCCAGTGCACACCAGCCACACAGACCCCGATGGTGGAGTCGATGATCTTGGTGCTGGGCACTGGGCCCAGGAATAGGAACGGTCCTGTGCGACCATCGCATTGTTCCAGCCCCCGGGGTGGAAAATGTATTTGAAATAGTTAAACAGTAAAAAGAACCGGTGAGATCCAGATAGGGGTCTACCATAAGTAAAGTTGTAAAAAGTTTAAGAATGTTTGCCAATTTTTGCACAAGTTAAATGAGTATATAATATATTTATATATTGCCAAAAGTAGAATGCCCGGCTGGGTAAACAGAGAAAAAGTTTTGCACTTTATTATTATTATAATGTGATATAATATGTGTCGTTTTGCTTACAATGGACTTCGAGGTTGAGGACTGTGCCAGCCCAGAACTTATCTGTATATGGTTGCGCTTCGGTGCCTTATCTTGGTTTTACATAGAACCATCACAACTACCTCTGAACATAAGGCCCGTTTGGTGTGGCACTGAGTGAGGTCTGCGTTCCTGGGTCCTGCAGCCCACCCAGGACCCACGTTGAGGGTTTGGTGCGGGTCCTTCACAAGAATTTTGCTGTGTATTATATAAGAATGTATATTTAATATTTTGCACTTTTCTATGTGTAATGTTTTATTTGCAGCGTTCAAGACATCCTTACCTCCCGGATGGGACGAATTAATGTTTAATGTTGATGTTTTCATGCATAAACAAAATTGTCTCTTTGTATTTTACAGCCCGGGAGTGCTGTCATTTACCATGGGGGAATGTGTAGCCCTGGTGTAAGGCACACGCAGTACCCTGGAGGATGTATGGAGAGATAGCAGTTTAATGCTCAATGAACATTCATTTCAACACACACTTAGACACGCCCACAGGTATATAAAGTCTAGTCACATGCATCAGGGGTCAGTCAGTCTAGCCTGGATGTGGAGGGAGGAAGAGATCCAGTGAGTGATTCAGTCAGTTTCCTGTCAGGAAGACAGAGGAGGGATTGATTGTGCAGTTCAGCAAGTGGAGGCCAGTACAGGTGAGCCAGATCACCTCAGCCTGGTCAGAGCTGTGGCCCACTAGAAGACAGACTGAGACACTTATTAAGAAGAAAGAAGTGAGTTGCAGATATACTTCAGTCTCCTGTCCCAAGGACAGTGAAGGTTCAGAGACGTGCTCCTGCCTAGAAGATTACTGAGAGTCTGGCAACAAGCTCAAGAAAGGAATTAAGTAAGGGACTGACTTTGTTAACCTGTGAAGTGAGAAATGCTTATGCTACCAGCGCGGACAAGGCGAAAGGCACAGTGGTAGAAATTCTGAGTGCAATAGGATTGGAGAGGTCCTGCACGTTGTTACCGGTCACTGGAGACCGAAGCATCACCATAGCTTCATGCATGGTGGTAGGAAACCCAGAGGCTTACCGGACCTTAGGTAGCGGAAAGCAGCCCCTAAATAGTCGGTACGTAACTGGGGTCAGGGGGAGTGAGGACCTTGAGTCAGTGCACGACAAGATAGGAATTCAGCTCTCTCACAGGAAGGCTCCGACCACAAAACTGACTGGGCAGTACAGCTTTGGAATAGCTGGAGTTATAGAGGGAACTACGCTTCATGCTGGTTGTACTCATCGTTGTGAAAGTAAAGGAGGCCCCTAACTTGTCCAGCTGCTATCTCGAAATACATTCTCCTTGGATCAGCCTCCCTGGGACCTGCCTTACCATCTTACAAGTAAAGGTATGGAAAGACGCTGACCGTGTGAGACTGAGTTATTTATCTGCATGCCTGCACAATCCCTACCTAACTACCGTCCTGAGGGAAGAGTCCCACCTGTAGGGGACCCGACATCTAGCTGCCTCACCATCCCCTCAGAGATCTTCAGCAGCGCTGGTACAAATTACCAGAAGACTACAGGTGGCGTCACGAACTGTATATAAATCTATCCCCTGTAAATATTCCCCCAAACATACGCCAGACCGCCAGGGCCACAGACCGAGCCACCGCTACCTGTGACAAATCCCATAGACTTCCATGGGCTCGGCTCTGAGTACCCCATTGCCCTGGTAACCCACAATTGTGGTGGCGGGTCGACACAATGTCACTTATGCATTGTCCGGTGACATCGAACCCACGGATTAATAATGGAGAAGCGTCTATAAGACACCTATCCATTACTAATCCTATAGTTACACAGTAAAAGACACAGTCATAATAAAGTCCTTTAATTGAAAGAATAACACAGACTCCTTTAATGATTCTAAATTAAACCATACTCACCTAATGTTAATTCCACTGAATCGCCTGTCTCCTATAATGAAACAAAAATAAAAAATAACCATATCCCTCACCTGTTCAACGTTCTGTCCCACACAGTAATCGATGTCTGGGGATAAACAGTTTTCAACCTGGACGAAGCCAAGATGCAACCTTCGAAGCTGAGAACCACTGGGAGAATGAGCTGCTGTGAGCGCAGCGTCAGTGAGCAGTGGTGACATCATTAACGTTACCAAAGGTCACTGAGGCTACATTCCCAGTCGGGCCAATAAACTGCCGTGACCTTGGTGAGATTCCCGCTAGCACAGTGAGAAAGTCTCACAGAGCTGAGCTCAGAGAGTTCATTCCTGGTGAACTCTCTGAGCTCAGCGCTGCACTGTGAGATTTTTTCTCACTTCATTCCTCTCCACACAGCCCCTCATCATCAACCCCCATTCTCCACACAGCCCCTCATCATCCACCTTCTCCACACAGCCCCTCATTATCTTTCCTATGCAATCCCACTCAAGTTACATCAACCCTTTCCAAAATACATCCTCAGAGCACTCACACCGAGTCCTGTGTCCTCATTTCCATCTGTACATGGGTCTATGATGCAGCCCCTCAGTCTTCTTCTCACATGGATCCATGATGCAGCCCCTCAGTCCTCTTCTCACATGGCTCCATGATGCAGCCCCTCAGTCCTCTCCTCGCATGGCTCCATGATGAAGCCCTTCAGTCCTCTCTTCACAGGGCTTCATGATGAAGCCCTCAGTCCTCTCCTCACATGGCTCCAAGATGCAGCCCCTCAGTCCTCTCCTCACATGGCTCCATTAAGCAGCCCCTCAGTTCTCTCCTCACAGGGCTACAGTAGTGCAGCTCCTCATTTCCTCTCCAGCAGCTTCAGCACATCGTTATTTCCTGCTATGGGGTCTTCATTGGATAGTAGGGTGCCTCGGATCTTCTGGTGACATCATTCCCTCAAAACATCAACTCCGTTCTAGACGCTCACTAGCTGTGCGCGCTAGTGATTGGCAGTCCGGCTCTTTCTGGTGATCCGGCTCACTCGGCTCGGCTCACCAAAAAGAGCCAGCTCTTTTTGGCTCAAAAAATGGCTCTTCTTGCACATAGTGCTACTTTTCCCACTCCAGTCCCTTAACTATGAAGCCTGGGCCTCATTATACACCTGTACAGGTGTCTAGTGAAGGCTTTTTTATCATATGGGGCAGCACGGTGGCTCAGTGGATAGCATTGCAGCACTGGATTCCTGGGTTCGAATCCCACCAAGGACAACATCTGCAAGGAGTTTGTATGTTCTCCCCGTATTTGCGTGGGTTTCCTCCGGATACTCTGGTTTCCTCCCACACTCCTAAAAAACATACTGATAGGGAATCTAGATTGTGAGCCCCACCGGGGACAGCGACGATAATGTGTGCAAACTGTAAATCACTGCAGAATATATTAGCGCTAAATAAAGATTATTTATTTATTGCCATTTTCTCAGATTGTAAGCTCCTGGGATGAGGCCCTCACTCCTAGTCTATATTGTGGACTTGTGTTATTTTCTAATATCTGATATTTGTACATGTCGCTTCTACATTAGTCAGTGCTGTGACATCTGCCGGCGCTGGATAAGATTCTGAGGCCGGTGTCACAATAGAGAGGAATACGGAAGAGTGAGAGGTGTTAAAACAACGCATTACACTTGGACCAATTTTTCTCTATGGGGACAGCCCCCATCATCCGTATATTTCTCGCCCGAATTTTCCGGCCGAGACAATCGCAGCATGCTGCGATTGTCAGCGTATTACGCCCATAATACGCCAATGCAAGTCTATGGGGGCAAGAAAAATACGGATTACACATGGATCAGACGTGAGACTTGCGAGAAATACGCACCGGTGTCCTTTAGAAAAGCCGGCAATTCAGTGCGGTATCCTGTACAATCACACTGACATGTTTAATAAACAATGGAAAGAATAGATATATACACAAAGAATACATATATACTGTACACTCATATAATTATTAGTGAAAACCATATATCAAACTGCATGAAATGAAATGATTTACTGTATGTAAACCATGTGTCATTTCATGTCGGGTTCTGTAATGATTTTACAGAAGCCGGCAATTGAATTAGCGGCTATTATACTATGTAGAAGTGTATGAACTATAAATATATATATATGTGTCACAATTATATATATATATGTATGTATTCTATGTGTATATATCTATTTCTTTTGTGATGTAAAACCTGTCATTGGGATCCATTATATGTCAGTTTTGCAAGCCGGTAAGAAAATCTCGCCTATATCAGGATTCCATACTGAAAAATAAGTCCAATTCTCTCGGTCGAGAGTCGCACAAGTGTTCTCAGTAGGTCATCCGTGTGTAATGTGTTTGCAATGCGAATGATGTGATTTTCTCGCACCTATGTATCCGTATGGCCTTTATATGACATGCGTTTGGTTTCATATTTCTCACTGATTTCCTCATTGAATTTAATAGCTGAAATGAGGAAAATGTGTGCGTATTTGTAGCAAGTCACACTGATGGTCCCTGTGGTGTCAGATTTTTTCTCGCACCCATAGACTTGAATTGGCGAGACTCGGCGTACAATTGCAGCATGCTGCGATTTCACTCGCACGCTAAATATGCCGGATAAAAGAAACGGTGACGTGAGCTTCCCCATAAAGTAATACTGCTCCGAGTGCTATGCAATGTTTTATCGCTTAGCACTCGTCCGTATTCATCGCTAGTGTGACCCCGGCCTAACTCTGATATCTGCACCACACACATGCAGATTCAAGTATGGAAGCAAAGCAGATTAAATAGTAAAATTAGTTTATTTCAACTTGAAACAAAAATGTCTAAAGGCTACCAACTTTTCCTGCTGGTTGTGTGTGTAGCCCTGGTGGTAGGCACACGCAGTACCCTGGAGAGTGTATGGAGAGGCAGCGGCTTAATGCTCAATATGCATTCACTCTACACATGTTAGACACACCCTTGGGGTAGTGGAGTATACTCTAGGGAGTGGTCAAGAAGGTATGTGTAGGAGTGATTTTAGTCAGTCTGGTTCCTGTCTTCGGACAGTGAGGAAGTGTTAGTTCCTGTTCCTGTCTTCGGGCAGTAAGGACGTGAGAGTCTGCGTCGGACTATAGTGAAGGAGTCTAGATTGCTATCTTATCAGCTTGGAAAAGTGGAGTCTGGTATAGGTGTTGGAATACGCCTTAGTCTGGTCAGAGCTGTGTCATCTCCTCAGCATACATTGAAGGAAGGAACAAGTTGTAACCCAGAAAGTCTTCAGCATTCCTGTCTAGAGGACAGTATCAGGTACAGTGACGTGCTCCTGCCTGTGATAACTGAGCATCTGTGGGGAACTTGAAGTGGAAGGATAAGGAAAGAAGTGACTGCTCGACCCTTTGCTAATAAGAGTGCTTATGTTACCAGCGTGGACAAGGCGAAAGGCAAGTGGATTTATAAGATTGTGCTTAACGGATTGCAGAAGTCCAGCACGTTTCTACCGGTCACTGGGGACCGAAGAGTCACTGTTGCTTCAGGCACAGTGACAGGACAACCAGGAATCTACCGGACCCTAGGTCGCGGCAGACAAGCCCCTTATAGTCGGTACGTAGCTGGGGTCAGGGGAGTGAAGACTTTAGCGTTCTGCAGGACCACATAAGGATTCAGCTCCTTCACAGGAAGGCCCCTAACACTAAGCTGACTGGGCAGGTACAGCAAGCATTGCTGAAGATTAGAGGGAACTACGCTTCATGCTAGTTGCACTCGTTATATTGGAGATAAAGGAGGCCCCTAACTTGTCCAGCTGCTGCCTCAAAATACACTCTCGTGGATCAGCCTCCCTGGGACCTACCTTAACATCTTGCAAGTAAAGGTATGGAAAGACGCTGACTGTGTGAGACTGTGTTATTTACCGGCACCCGACTTCACCATATTAACAGACTTTGAGGGAAGAGTCCCACCTGTAGGGGACCCGACATCTAGCTGCCTCACCATCCCCTCAGAGATCTACAGCAGCGCTGGTACTAATTACCAGAATACTACAGGTGGCGTCACGAACTGTACATAATCAATCCCCTGTAAATATATCCCCCAACATACGCCAGACCGCCCGGGCCACAGACCGAGCCACAGCTACCTGTGACAAAATCCCCATAGACTTCCATGGGCTCGGCTCTGAGTACCCCATTGCCCTGGTAATCCACAATTGTGGTGGCGGGTCGAAACAACTTGGCGTCACGAACAGGATACCAAACTCGCGAAATTGCGAGCCCTGCGTGCCTAAGAACTTGTTTTTGTGAAAAGGACTGTTTGCACTTTTGGCGCCAAAATCGCCATTTCTGTCGCCATATTCGCGCCCTCAGGCGCTGGAGAAGAAGGTGGGCGTACCTTCGTGGGCGTCTACCCCCTGTGGCGCGAAGAAAATGCCTGCCCTCTCAAAGTGCTACTATAACATGCGGTCCTGCCTACAGCAAAGGAGGTTCGCCTCCTCTTCACCTTCCCTGCGAAGAGGAGGAGACGCAAACCCCACCTCCACGGAAGAGACCGGATGTCTCCACAGAGAGAAGAGAGAATCTTCTGGAGCGTGATGGAGGCAGGACGTGTGGAGCCGAGCGGGGCAGCGGAGGAAGGCAGGCCCCGTGCCCCCGCCAAGCTGCCATCGGCATCCGAGGCCTATGTGATCCTGCACCTGCAACAGGTGTTGTTAGAGGTTCGGGAGGAGAACTCACGCCTAAAGAAGTTGTTCCAACCTGGACTGGAGGAGATTGAGAGGCGCCGGTGTGAATCTGCTGAAGTGGCAAATGACGAACACGGCGTCCTCTCCCCTCAATGAACCCCACGATTCAAAGTACCGAAAAGTCTGCTGCCCAAGGCGAAGGAGCAACCGGAGGCTGCCCCGAAAGTACCGTTCCCGATCCCACTGGTGAAGCGGTGGGATGCGGAGGAGGTTGAGGAGGTACAGCCAATCCCGGAACGCCCGCCCGGCCAAGAGGCCGCAGCAGATTATCGGTCCCCGGCAGGGACACCGGAGGGGTCCTGTCCGTCACTACCAGATGTGGACTGGGACGAGATGGCGCGCTGGATGACGTCGCCTACACCGCCCAGTGGGAGCAAGAATGGCGGAGTCGTGAGGAGACGAAGAGGCGCCAGCAGGAGGAAGCGCGGGAAATCGAGAAGAACCGCCAGCGACAGTTTGCCGAGCTGATTGCTGACAAGGAGACTGTCCGACGCGACAAAGGTACCTTACGGGAACCGCGGCGGCAGGGGTGTGTGACTGAGTTCCAGCTCCGGAAGGGCTGGGGCTTTATTCGTGAACCGGGCCTCTACCCAGCGGTCTTCGTCAGCAGGCGTGAGTGGAATCTCACCTGCCACAAGGCCATCCCGGGAGGGACTTAGTAAACGGCGACATAGTCACCTATACGCGGCATTGGGGAATGAAGGGGTGGTATGCCTGAACGTCGCCATCGTCCGCGACCCCGTCCAGACGCCGGTACCGTCACCATTACCGCAGCGTCCCGTTTCCAGCTTCAGTAGCATCCGGCCGTGCCCCAGCATCGCCCCGTCAAAATCATCGCAACATGCGACCCAAAGTTCATCGCAAGTGAAAGCTACTTCCATATCGCCAAATGCGACCAGTCTAAATCGCAAACCCTGACGCGGTCTATATCATTGACTGTAATGGAGACGCAATCGGTGTCATGCGAAGAAAGTGTAACCGTTGCGCCCCTGGAGGTTCGCACCAGAACTGTCGCAACCCAGACCCTGATCGCAGCACATGATTTGCTGGTCCTGGGATCAAGGGCCCATTGCGTTGTTCCAGCCCCCGGGGTGGAAGATGTGGTGGAAAATGTCTTAGTAGCTGATGAATAAATAAGAAAAAATGGTGAGATCCCTATCGGATCTACCACAAGTAGAAAGCGGAAAGTTTGAAGTGTTTTTGAAAAAGTTTGCACAGATCTTATATATAGTAAATATATATTCCTAATTATAGAATGCCCGGCTGGGTAATTGGAAATTGATAGATGATAATTGATAATTGATAGATAAAAAGTTTGCACTTTTGATAATGTGATTTATTATGTCTTCTTTTATAAATGGACTTTTTGAGGTAAAGGACTATGCTTACCCAGAACAATCTTGTATATAGTTGCACTCAGTGCCCTATCTTGGTTTTACAAAAACCATCCATATCTACTCTGAACCAAAAACCCGTGTGGTGTGGCACTGAGTGAGGTCTGCATTTGGATGTCCTGCAGCCCACCCAGGACCACGTTGAAGGTTTGGTGCGGGTCCTTCACAAGTATCTTGTATATCTATTTATTTGAAAATGCTATTTGATACTATTTGTATTAAAGTTTGTAACGTTCAAAGTATTCTTACCTCCGGATGGGAAGATGTTATTGTTCCAAATGTTATTGCATAAACAAAATTTTTTCTGTCTTTTGTATTTCACAGCCCGGGAGTGCTGTCGTTTACATGGGGGAATGTGTAGCCTGGTGGTAGGCACACGCAGTACCCTGGAGAGTGTATGGGAGGCAGCGGCTTAATGCTCAATATGCATTCACTCTACACATGTTAGACACACCCTTGGGGTAGTGGAGTATACTCTAGGGAGTGGTCAAGAAGGTATGTGTAGGAGTGATTTTAGTCAGTCTGGTTCCTGTCTTCGGACAGTGAGGAAGTGTTAGTTCCTGTTCCTGTCTCGGGCAGTAAGGAGTGAGAGTCTGCGTCTGGACTATAGTGAAGGAGTCTAGATTGCTATCTTATCAGCTTGGAAAAGTGGAGTCTGGTATAGGTGTTGGAATACGCCTTAGTCTGGTCAGAGCTGTGTATCTCCTCAGCATAATTGAGGAAGGAACAAGTTGTAACCAGAAAGTCTTCAGCATTCCTGTCTAGAGGACAGTATCAGGTACGTGACGTGCTCCTGCTGTGATAACTGAGCATCTGTGGGGAACTTGAAGTGGGAAAGGGTAAGGAAAGAAGTGACTGCTCGACCTTTGCTAATAAGAGTGCTTATGTTACAGCGTGGACAAGGCGAAAGGCAAGTGGATTTATAAGATTGTGCTTAACGGATTGCAGAAGTCCAGCAGTTTCTACCGGTCACTGGGGACCGAAGAGTCACTGTTGCTTCAGGCACAGTGACAGGACAACCAGGAATCTACCGGACCCTAGGTCGCGGCAGACAAGCCCCTTATAGTCGGTACGTAGCTGGGGTCAGGGGGAGTGAAGACTTTAGCGTTCTGCAGGACCACATAAGGATTCAGCTCCTTCACAGGAAGGCCCCTAACACTAAGCTGACTGGGCAGGTACAGCAAGCATTGCTGAAGATTAGAGGGAACTACGCTTCATGCTAGTTGCACTCGTTATATTGGAGATAAGGAGGCCCCTAACTTGTCAGCTGCTGCTCAAAAATACACTCTCGTGGATCAGCCTCCCTGGGACCTACCCTTTAAAATCTTGCAAGTAAAGGTATGGAAAGACGCTGACTGTGTGAGACTGTTTTTACCGGCACCCGACTTCACCATATTACAGACTTGAGGGAAGAGTCCCACCGTAGGGGACCCGACATCTAGCTGCTCACATCCCCTCAGAGATCTACAGCAGCGCTGGTACTAATTACCAGAATACTACAGGTGGCGTCACGAACTGTACATAATCAATCCCCTGTAAATATATCCCCCAACATACGCCAGACCGCCCGGGCCACAGACCGAGCCACA
>JARQOD010002622.1:0-49370 GCA_033576555.1 Oophaga sylvatica | reverse complement strand
CGTGAGATTTTTTCTCACTTCATTCTCTCCACACAGCCCCTCATCATCAACCCCCATTCTCCACACAGCCCCTCATCATCCACCTTCTCCACACAGCCCCTCATTATCTTTCCTATGCAATCCCACTCAAGTTACATCAACCCTTTCCAAAATACATCCTCAGAGAACTCACACCGAGTCCTGTGTCCTCATTTCCATCTGTACATGGGTCTATGATGCAGCCCCTCAGTCTTCTTCTCACATGGATCCATGATGCAGCCCCTCAGTCCTCTTCTCACATGGCTCCATGATGCAGCCCCTCAGTCCTCTCCTCACATGGCTCCATGATGAAGCCCTTCAGTCCTCTCTTCACAGGGCTTCATGATGAAGCCCCTCAGTCCTCTCCTCACATGGCTCCAAGATGCAGCCCCTCAGTCCTCTCCTCACATGGCTCCATTAAGCAGCCCCTCAGTTCTCTCCTCACAGGGCTACAGTAGTGCAGCTCCTCATTTCCTCTCCAGCAGCTTCAGCACATCGTTATTTCCTGCTATGGGGTCTTCATTGGATAGTAGGGTGCCTCGGATCTTCTGGTGACATCATTCCCTCAAAACGTCAACTCCGTTCTAGACGCTCACTAGCTGTGCGCGCTAGTGATTGGCAGTCCGGCTCTTTCTGGTGATCCGGCTCACTCGGCTCGGCTCACCAAAAAGAGCCAGCTCTTTTTGGCTCAAAAAATGGCTCTTCTTGCACATAGTGCTACTTTTCCCACTCCAGTCCCTTAACTATGAAGCCTGGGCCTCATTATACACCTGTACAGGTGTCTAGTGAAGGCTTTTTTATCATATGGGGCAGCACGGTGGCTCAGTGGATAGCATTGCAGCACTGGATTCCTGGGTTCGAATCCCACCAAGGACAACATCTGCAAGGAGTTTGTATGTTCTCCCCGTATTTGCGTGGGTTTCCTCCGGATACTCTGGTTTCCTCCCACACTCCTAAAAAACATACTGATAGGGAATCTAGATTGTGAGCCCCACCGGGGACAGCGACGATAATGTGTGCAAACTGTAAATCACTGCAGAATATATTAGCGCTAAATAAAGATTATTTATTTATTGCCATTTTCTCAGATTGTAAGCTCCTGGGATCAGGCCCTCACTCCTAGTCTATATTGTGGACTTGTGTTATTTTCTAATATCTGATATTTGTACATGTCGCTTCTACATTAGTCAGTGCTGTGACATCTGCCGGCGCTGGATAAGATTCTGAGGCCGGTGTCACAATAGAGAGGAATACGGAAGAGTGAGAGGCGTTAAAACAACGCATTACACTCGGACCAATTTTTCTCTATGGGGACAGCTCCCATCATCCGTATATTTCTCGCCCGAATTTTCCGGCCGAGACAATCGCAGCATGCTGCGATTGTCAGCGTATTACGCCCATAATACGCAATGCAAGTCTATGGGGGCAAGAAAAATACGGATTACACATGGATCAGACGTGAGACTTGCGAGAAATACGCACCGGTGTCCTTTAGAAAAGCCGGCAATTCAGTGCGGTATCCTGTACAATCACACTGACATGTTTAATAAAGAATGGAAAGAATAGATATATACACAAAGAATATATATATACTGTACACTCATATAATTATTAGTGAAAACCATATATCAAACTACATGAAATGAAATGATTTACTGTATGTAAACCATGTGTCATTTCATGTCGGGTTCTGTAATGATTTTACAGAAGCCGGCAATTGAATTAGCGGCTATTATGCTATGTAGAAGTGTATGAACTATAAATATATATATATATGTGTCACAATTATATATATATATATGTATGTATTCTATGTGTATATATCTATTTCTTTTGTGATGTAAAACCTGTCATTGGGATCCATTATATGTCAGTTTTGCAAGCCGGTAAGAAAATCTCGCCATAACGGATTCCATACTGATGACATACGGATGCTTACATGCGCAAAATACGCAGCCACACCTTGACAACGGATGACATACGGATCACTGCTCAGGGAACGTTTCTGTGTATTACGGCCGTACAAAACTGTCCGTATTTTTATACGTTGGGTCTGACGCCGGCCTTATAAGTAAATCCTTGGAGACATGTTCCAGGCTCTTACAGACTAAGGCCGGGGTCACACTTAACGTATGAAAAATCAAGTCCAATTCTCTCGGTCGAGAGTCGCACAAGTGTTCTCAGTATGGTCATCCGTGTGTAATGTGTTTGCAATGCGAATGATGTGATTTTCTCGCACCTATGTATCTGTATGGCCTTTATATGACATGCGTTTGGTTTCATATTTCTCACTGATTTCCTCATTGAATTTAATAGCTGAAATGAGGAAAATGTGTGCGTATTTGTAGCAAGTCACACTGATGGTCCCTGTGGTGTCAGATTTTTTCTCGCACCCATAGACTTGAATTGGCGAGACTCGGCGTACAATTGCAGCATGCTGCGATTTCACTCGCACGCTAAATATGCCGGATAAAAGAAACGGTGACGTGAGCTTCCCCATAAAGTAATACTGCTCCGAGTGCTATGCAATGTTTTATCGCTTAGCACTCGTCCGTATTCATCGCTAGTGTGACCCCGGCCTAACTCTGATATCTGCACCACACACATGCAGATTCAAGTATGGAAGCAAAGCAGATTAAATAGTAAAATTAGTTTATTTCAACTTGAAACAAAAATGTCTAAAGGCTACCAACTTTTCCTGCTGGTTGTGCACAGCACTACAATTCCCAGCAAGTCAGACAGAATATGGCTGCGGATGGTTACAAACTAACTTTAGTTACAGTGAAGTTATAGTATTGTTCGTGATATTACAATTAACCCATTTATAGTCCCCGTTTTAAAGGATTTTGTATATACTAACATATACTTTTAAGTTAATTGCAGAAAAAGTTATTTTTTAGTTTTTTTTCTAGTTGATTCTCATTAATATTAATAAAAAAAAGCTTTTTCCTACAAGAGTGTAATTACAGCAGGAGAGGCTGGGACTAGTACAGGCTAATTTGCATATTAAACAATGCTAAGATAGACCCACCCACTATATACACAACAGCTTTAATTAACAAATAATTAAAAAAAATTAAAAAGGGGGCTATTAAATGATAGAGCAGAGAGGAGACACACACGTGATAAATAGGGATACTGGACCTACTTGCGACCTAGTAGTTACCCTATCTTGACATGATATGGCACCCCCACATGATGTCGGCTTGACCGGCCCCTCACTGACCCTAATAGAGCCTGTAAAAATAAAGAAAGCGCCACTGTAAAAAAACACTTATATGTGACTGTAAAGAGCCATAATGATACAGACACTAAAAGGATGTAAATCTTATCTAGTAAGGCAGGGTTCCCCAACTCCAGTCCTCAAGGCCCACCAACAGGTCATGTTTTCAGGATTTCCTTTGATGCAATTATCACCTAGGCAATACCAAGAAAATCCTGAAAACATGACCTGTTGGTGGGCCTTGAGGACTGGAGTTGGGGAAACCTGTAGTAAGGTACTCAATTCACAAATATTTTGAATAGTCGGGATCAGGGTATTGGTTGCTAAGAGCAAGCCGTAATTGGGTCTAGTTCGTCAAATAGGCATATCACATATAAGGACACCTGGGATACTGATCTTATTTTTTGGCCTGGTAGTATCCCTACCTTGCTGCGGAGGTTGAGGGTTGCTGCGATCAGCACCAGCAGGAGACCATGATATGAGTATTGTTTGCTCCCTCAGTGTCCAACTGTAAAAATAAGAATAAAATTTTAAAAATCCATGTACTCACCTGTGGTAATCGTGCCCCTCTGTAATACTCTTGACAGCTCATGCAGAGGAGCCGGGGTGAATGACGCCTCAGTGAGTGACAGGTCACCGCTTGCTAGATGCAGCAGAGGTCCGGAGCCCACTCTCTGCAGGTGTCATTCTCCCCGGCTACTCTGCATGAGTGCTTGCATGGTTTACAGTGGGGGACATTTAGGACAGGTGAGTATAAGGATTTTATTTTATCCTTATTTTTACAGGTAGAGACAGTGGGAGCAGACTACTACTCTCATCATTATCCCCTGCTTGTGCTGGGAACCATGATGAGGGCAGCATTCAGCACTCGGCCCTTGGGAACATAGCGAACTGTATACTGATTCCCAGGCTCCATGACACATGGTCCATGGAAACACTGACATGTGCAGAGACTCATTCCTTTCAATGGGTCTGTGTGTGAATCAGTGTCTCCAGGACGTGTGGAAATTGTCACCACATGTACCGGAGATACTGACATGTGAAAGAGCCCTAATAAAGAAGTGTGATTTTTTATTTTTTGAGTATACACGTGTCCACAAAAGTACAATCTATTTCAACCTAAAATTAACATGATCTGTAAAAACTATAAAAGAAAAAAAAAATTTAATGCCAGAATTGTGGGGTTTTGGTCAAAATGCCAAAAAAAATGCATTAAGAAGCAATCAAAGCATCGTATATACCCCAACATTTAACCTCTTTGTGCCATCGGACGCAATATCCCATCCAGGTGACCTGGGCCCGTCTGACCATGGACGGGATAGTACGTCATTGCGATCAGCTGCGCTCACGGGGGGAACGCAGCTGATTGCAGCCTGGTGTCACATTAACATTAACATTGTCACATTAACCCCCGGGACACTGTGATCAAAGATGATCACAGTGTTCTGGCGGTACAGGGAAGCATTGCGCAGGGAGGGGCTTCCTGCGTGCTTCCCTGAGACCCTCAGAACAGCGCTGTTCCGAGGTACCCTCCTCCCTGCAGGACCCCGGATACAAGATGGCCACGGGTCCTTCCGGGTCTTGCAGGGAGACGGCTTCCTCAGTGCTTGCTGAGAGCAGGCTCTGAGAAAGCCTGCAGCAGTGCCAGTGAGATCGCTGGTCTGACAGAGTGCCGTGCACACTGTCAGACCAGCGATCTGACATTGTACAGTGATGTCCCACCCTGGGACAAAGTAAAAATGTAAAAAAAAATAAACATCTGTAAAAATAATTTAAAGAAAATCCTCAAAAAAAAAAAAAAATTCCCCAATAAATTCATTTCTGTATGTAAATAAAAAACACAATAAAAGTACACATATTTTGTATCGCCGCATCCCTATAAAATTGTTCCACTAGTTAACCCCTTTAGTGAACCCCTTAAAAAAAAAAAAGTAAAAAAACAATACTTTATCATCATACCGCAGAACAAAAAGTGGAATAACATGCGATCAAAAAGACAGATATAAATAAACATGGTACCGCTGAAAACGTCATCTTGTCCCGCAAAAAACAAGCTGCCATACAGCATCATAAGCGAAAAAATAAAAAAGTTATAGTTCGCAGAATAAAGCGATGCAAAAATAATTATTTTTTATATAAAATTGTTTTTTATTGTATAAAAGCACCAAAACATAAAAAAATGATATAAATGAGTATCGCTGTAATAGTACTGACCCGAAGAATAAAACGGCTTTATCAATTTTACCACACGTGAAACGGTATAAACGTCCACCCAAAAGAATTTCATGAATTGCTGGTTTTTGTTCATTCTAACCTCCCAAAAATCATTACCCTTCCACAGAGATGTAGATTTTAGTCTGGAGAGAGGATTCATATGTTCCCATGCAGACAGACTTTTCTAAGTGAGGATTGGCATAGTTAGGACCTGGTATACGAGAAGAGCCTTAACGTGGCTACCAGGTACACATAAATTGGCCTTTTTATGCGCTAAGACATCTCAATTTTTCATATTTCTAAGGCAGTGATGCAATTCATTTTTCATATTTTTGTGTCCGCAAGCTATAGCGCTAGAATCTCAATTCCAGACAATTTTGGTTGGAAAAAGTGAAATGGTGCTCCGTTTTTTTACCAGGGACGAAAGGAGAGGGCCCCCAAATTTAGAGCAACACGACGTGCAAGGAGAAAGAATGACCACCCGGTCACAGGTGAGACACAAAACATAGTGGTCAATATCTCGGACCACCTTTTGTCTCATATGGAATTTTCAGTTCTACAAAAGGGCTCTCTTTTTGCCCTACTCCTCCATGGGACTCCTTTCAACTTAAAAAGGATTTGGAACAGTTCTACCGATCTATTAGACTGAAAACGCATTTGGATCGTTGCTTAATACCACCAGTGACCTTCCAGCAACGACGGTACCTGATCTATCGATTAGTGACTATGGTCTATTTAACAAGAGTAATTTTTGTCCTCCTCAGACTTATCATGCTGCTGAGACCTTTATCTCATTAGTTGACCGTGAGGTGGGGATATTCACACAACAACAGCGTCTAGGCATGTTTCCAGTACATTCAAATTTCTCAACCCATGAGAAACAAGCGTTGTTCTCGCTACAAAATAATGAGGGTATCATTATTAAACCGCTGATAAGGGGGCGCAATAGTGGTGATGAACCGGGTTCAATATATCAATGAGGTGAAACGTCAACTTTCTGATACTGATACCTATGGCATCCTTTCACATGACCCAGTCTTCGACATTAGAAGAAAAATTCAATCCATTATTGAACCACACCTAGCACGTCACACTATTGATAAGAAAACGGCCACCTTCTTGAATAATCCACATCCTATTACCCCGGTGTTCTACGTGTTACCTAAGATACATAAATCTTTAAATGATCCCCCGGGCAGACCAATAGTGGCATCGACAGACTCCATTCTATCCCCACTATCGATGTTCCTAGTGAAAATCCTGACACCTCTCATTAAGTCTACCAAAGCCTTTTTACTGGATACAGGGCACTTTTTAAGTATTATTCGCCAGCTTGATACCATACCAACTGATAGTATCTTAGTCACTTTAGATGTAAATAGTCTTTACACTTCTATCCAACATGAATATGGCATTGAGGCCACCAAATATCTTTTGGATCGTTCTGACATGACTGCCGACTCTATAACACTGAGCCTAGATCTGCTACGTCTGGTACTTTATGAGAATTACTTCTTATATGAGGACACGTTCTATATCCAAAAACGGGGTACCGCGATGGGTTCGCACGTGGCGCCCGCCTACGCTAATGCCTTTATGAACTTTTTGAGGTTTCACACGTCTTTACCAATGAGCTTTTCCAAAGATATGCCTTAAAATATTACCGGTACATCGATGATATTTTCCTTATTTGGACGGGTGCTCCTACCACATTACATGCATTCCATTGTTTTCTTAATTCCATCCTTCCGGATCTGCAGTTCACTATACATGATAGTATGACAGAAGTCCCCTTTTTGGACACTATGGTCCACAAGAATTCATTTGGAAATCTTTTTACAGACCTTTACCAAAAACCAACCGACACCAACAGTCTATTACATTTTAACAGTTGCCATCCCAGACACATACGTGACAGTCTACCTCGCTCTCAGTACAAAAGGGTTTCGCGGATCGTATCAAACCCTAGCACCCTAACAGAGAGGTTGGATAACATGACTCAGAGATTTTTGGACAGAGGCTATCCACCGTCACTATTGGCTAAAGAGAAAACGTTGGCGCTAACACCGCGTGCACCATTTCCAAGGTCCCAGAACACTTCTAGGATCCCATTTGTGCATACCTTTCACCCTCTAATGCCCAAGATCTATTCTGTGATCAGAAAACACTGGTCTTTACTAACTCGTTCCTATCCGGATATAGATGCATTCAAGGAACCAACACTTATGTGTACCAAAAGACCTTCCAACATTAGAGACAAATTAGTCAGAGCTGATATGGGAAGTCTGCGCCCTTCTAACACGCAAACATTACTTGCCCCAAGACGCAATGGCACGTTTCCATGTTTGAATTGTGCATCATGTTCTAATATTATCAATTCAGAGAACATCACTCATCCTAGGACAGGCAAAAACTATCCTATCCGAGGTTTCCATACATGTAACTCTAATTTTGTGATATACATGATTAAATGTCCCTGTGGTTTGTTATACGTGGGGGAAACCACTCAACACATAAAGGATAGGATAGCTAGCCATAAGTCCACAATTCGATGTGGAAAAACTTGGCTGCCACTACCCGACCATTTTACCAAGATGAGACACACAGTGGCGCAGCTCAAGTACCAGATAATTGAACAGGTTCCCCGACCTAGAAGGGAGGCAACCATGTCGGTTTACTCAAAGCTAGAGAATCCTATTGGATCTATACACTGGATACGCTGGCCCCCAGAGGCCTC
Organism: Oophaga sylvatica; assembly: GCA_033576555.1. Taxonomy (NCBI): domain Eukaryota; kingdom Metazoa; phylum Chordata; class Amphibia; order Anura; family Dendrobatidae; genus Oophaga; species Oophaga sylvatica. The sequence goes on along the minus strand of JARQOD010002622.1, from coordinate 41,178 downwards.
AATAGGGAAATTGATTGGTCTCTCTAATGCCCTATTAATGTAATTTTTGTATTATTCACAGACCCGCTAGAATACCTTATTGTAGGTGAGTTGTATGCTTACCCCCAATGTCTATGATTTATTGTCATACCATGATTCTTACTCTACTTATGGTTTCCTTTTTTCTTGTGCTCCGTCCCTTTTCTATGTTAATATCATGTCTATTTATTTGTCCAGTGCCTCTGTGTATCTCGATTTTTCTGCCATGTCCTGACTTTATTTGGTTACCCATGACTCAGTTATGACGTTCACATAGTGTTTCTCGTTGCTATGACAATACTATCACATGATAATACTATGACAATACGGTCACATGACATTACTATTTGCTTCACCCACACGGAGGTTTAGACATGCGCAGTTCACCAGTTTAGTAACGCGACGTCACTTCCGCTTTGGGCCACGCACTTCCGCCCTAGCGATCTGTAACCTACAAAATGCAGGCGTCCACTGACAGTCTCACAAGCGCGATGACACATGGCACAGCGCGGGAGCGCTGCCAGACGCATTGACTCGGCACCAAGGTAATTTACTCTGCTGACCGACTTTATTACATTCTGTGGCCTGATACTCAGTATTGCCATCATTCTCCATAGCACACACAGAGGATCCCAGGTTAGAGCACAGCCGCATACATTGGATCAGCCTTCTATGTGGGTAACTACCTTTACTGACCGATCCTGTAGCAAACAGCTCATGTTCTTATAGTGATATTCATCTCTCATAGCTCCCACGGACCATAGCAATATATAGCTGACTCTCCATATAGCGACGCCTCTTATATTGGGTAATTCTTTAATACTGGCTTACTCTCCATTTTTCATTTTTCATTTCCATACATTTACTCAATGTCTTATTATTATAGCCATAAAAGGACTGAACCTTGGCTCTCTTTTCCTTTACTCACTATTTTGGCACTGGACTATTCCTGAGGTAATTATATAAACTCATTATGTTCTAAGTACCTGTATAATATGTTGATCAATCCTTTAACCTATATCTGTAATATTTCATTGTAAATATACCGTTTATATATTATGTCTCTTGGGTGCACTATTATTATTTTGGATCACACGCAATGTATTTTCTTATTTTATTTTCTTATTTTATTTTGTTTTGAGATACTTATTTTATTATTTTGTTTCCACAGCGACGTTTTGAAAAAGGCTAAATTATAGCCGAAACGTTATTTCGCTCTTTTCTTTTTGTCCTTATCTGTTGCCACAATCAGTTAATAAATGTCAACTAGACTTTGAAGCCTTATTTTCTACTTAGAGTGCGGTGTATTCATTATCTTTGATATTATAGGACAATTCGTCCTTTACACCAGCACCTCATATACTTACTGAGTGCACGTCATTCTCTCTTCTAAAAAGGTAAATGTTCATTTTTTCCTTCCATGTTGCTTCAGCTCCTGTGAAGCACCTGAAGGGTTAATAAACTTCTTGAATGTGGTTTTGAGTACCTTGAGGGGTGCAGTTTTAAGAATTGTGTCACTTTTGGGTATTTTCTGACATATAGACCCCTCAAAGTGACTTCAAATGTTAGGTGGTCCCTAAAAAAAATGGCTTTGTAAATTTTGTTGTAAAAATGAGAAATCACTGGTCAACTTTTAACCCTTATAATTTCCTAACAAAAAAAAATTTTGGTTCCAAAATTGTGCTGATGTAAAGTAGACATGTGGAAAATGTTATTTATTAACTATTTTGTGTGATCCTCAGAGTATAATGTAGCCCCCCGCATACACAGAATAATGCAGCCCCCAGAGTATAAAGCAGCACCCTCAAAGTATAATGCAGCCCCCCACACAGTGTAATTCAACCCCTCCACAAACACACACACAGTATAGTGCAGCCCCTCACACACAGTATAATGCAGCCCATTCAGAGTATAGTGCAGCACCCATAGAGTATAATGCAGCACCCTCAGAATATAATGTAGCCCCCACATACACAGTATAATGCAGCCCCCAGAGTATAAAGCAGCACCCTCAAAGTATAATGCAGCCCCCCACACAGTATAATTCAACCCCTCCACAAACGCACAGTATAGTACAGACCCCTCACACACAGTATAATGCAGAACCCTCAGAGTATAATGCAGCCCCCTAAGAGTACAATGCAGCACCCATAGAGTATAATGCAGCACCCTCAGAGTATAATGTAGCCCCACATATACACAGTATAATGCAGCCCCCAGAGTATAAAGCAGCACCCTCAAAGTATAATGCAGCACCACACACAGTACAATGCAGCCCCCACACAAAGCATAATTTAGCCCAACACATAGTATAATTCAACCCCTCCACAAATACACACATTATAGTGTCAGCCCCTTTACACACATTATAATGCAGCCCCTTCAGAGTATAATGCAGCACCCTCAGAGTATAATGCTGCCTCCTAAGAGTATAATGAAGCACTCATAGAGTATAATGCAGCACCCTCAGAGTATAATGCAGCCCCCTGCATACACAGTATAATGCAGCCCCCAGAGTATAAATCAGCACCCTCAAAGTATAATGCAGCCCCACACACAGTATAATGCAGCCCCCACACAAAGCATAATTTAGCCCCCACACAGTACAATTCAACCCCTCCACAAACACACACACAGTATAGTGCAGCCCCCCACACCCACAGTATAATGCAGCCTCGCCCCACAAACAGCATAATGCAGCCCCCGACACACACAGTATAATGCAGCCCCTTCTGAGTAAAATGTAGCCCCATAAGAGTATAATGCAGCACCCTTAGAGTATAATGCAGCCCCACACACACAGTTTAATGCAGCCCCCAGAGTATAAAGCAGCACCCTCAGAGTATAATGCAGCCCCCACACACAGTATAATGCAGCCTCCCCAACACACAGTATAATTTAACCCTACACACAGTATAATTCAGCACCTCCACAAACACACAGTAAAGTGCAGCCCCCTGTCACACACAGCATAATTCAGCCTCCACACACAGTATAATGCAGCCCCTTCAGAGTATAATGCAGCACCCTCAGAGTATAATGCAGCCCCCTCCCACACACAGTATAATGCAGCCCCCACACACAGTATAATTCAGCCTGCCAAACACAGTATAGTGCAGCCCCCACATACACAGTATACTACAGCCCTCACATTCAGTATAAAGCAGCCACCACACACAGTATAATGCAGCCACCACACACAGTATAATGCAACCCCCTACACACCATAATCTGCCCCCCAACATATATAGTATACTGCAGCTCCAGCACACACAGTATAATGCAGCCCCCAAACACACAGTATAATGCAGCCCCCCACACACACAGTATAGTGCAGCAGACACACACACAACACAGTGTAGTGTAGTCTCCCCAAAAACAGTAACATGCAGCAGACACATACACCCACAATGCTTACCTCTCCTCCTTGTTCCCCACTGCTCTGGCTTCTGCAGAGCTTCTCAGTGTCTCCTCAGCTCCACTGCTGGCACATGCTGAGTCAGAGGTAGAGGGAAAGTGATGGGAAAGGGAGCGTCACATGACGCAATCTCTTCCATCACTGCTTTCAATAAGTTGAATTTGCAATGCGGGAAGGTGAAGGGGGGCGGTGCCAAGCCCATCTTACTTAGGCACCCCAAAACGGCCACATGGTGTGCCGCTATTAGTGGCACACCAATGGCTGGGAACCCCTGGGGAAGCAGATGCCCTAGGCGGCTGCCTATTCTGCCTTCCCCTAATGCCAGCTCTGATCTCCGATACCGGAAATATCAGGATGTGTAATAGAGACCTTATAGTGGGTTTTTACGTTTGGCTGCTGTCACACACTAAAATACATTTTTATTGCAAAAAATATTTTTGCATCACCACATTTTGAGAGCTATACATTTTCCATATTTTGGCCAACAGAGTCATGTGATGGCTTGTTTTTTGCAAGACGAGTTGTCGTTTTTATTGGTACTATTTTCGGGCACATAGCATTTTTTGATCGCTTTCTATTCTGTATTTTTGGAGGCAGAATGAAAAAAATAGCAATTCAGGAATTTCTTTTGGGGGGTGGTTTATGCCATTCCGTGTGTGGTAAAATTAATATGGCAGTTTTATTATTCGGGTCAGTATGATTACAGCAATACCTCATTTATATTTTTTTATGCTTTGGTGCTTTTATACAATAAAAACTATTTTATAGAAAAAATAATTATTTTTGCATCGCTTTATTCTGAGAGCTATAACTTTCTTATTTTTCTGCTAATGGCGTTGTATGGCAGCTTATTTTTGCAGGACAAGATGATGTTTTCAGTTGTATCATAATTATTTATATTCGGCTTTTTGATTGCGTGTTATTCCACTTTTTGTTCAGCGGTATGATGATAAAGCATTGTTTTTTGCTTAATTTTTTATGGTGTTCACTAAAGGGGTTAACTAGTGGGACAGTTTTATAGGTCGGGTCATTGCGGATGCGGCGATAACAAATATGTCTACTTTTATTGTTTATATATTTTTTCATGCAAATATTTATTTAGAGATAGAATATATATTGAGTTTTTTATTCATTTTTTGATTTTAATTCATTTTTACAATTGTTTAAAAACTTTTTTTTTACTTTTTTCTAACTTTTTTATTTTGTTCCACTATGGGACTATCATATTTTGCAGGCTGATCACTTCTATAGCATGAGATGAAGCAGCTTCTGCATGCTACAGAAACTGTCAGCGCTGCACTGACAGAGACTTGTTGATCATGCACTGTATAAGATCAGCAAGTTTACTAGAGCTGGTGACCCAGATGTCGTCATGACGACATTGGGTAACCATCGCAACGATAGGGACCCCGCATCAAGCCGCGGGGTCTCTGATCCATAGGCAGAGAGTCTGTCAACCCTCTGCCAGCTTCCAGAATGCTGCAATCGTGTTTGATCACAGCATTTCGGGAGTTAAAGTGTCGGGAGCAGTCTGTGACCACTCCTGGCACCTAGTGCCGGGTGTCAGCTGTCAGAATCAGCTGACACACAGCGGCGATCGCCAGTGCACCCCCTGTGTGTGCAGGCGATTGCAATGGCGTAACGGTCTGTCCCTGGTCAAATAACCCCAGGGCACATGGACAGATCATTATGTCTGATGTCAGAAAGGGGTTAACAAATTTTTTTCACGTCTTAGGTAAAAAAAAAAAAAGAACCGAACATGTTTGATGTCTATGAATTCATAATGACCTGGAGAATCATAATGGCGGGTCAGTTTTAGCATTTAGTGATAAAAAAAAAAAAAAAAACCACTGTGAGATTGCACTTTTTTTTGCAATTTCATCGTACTTGGAATTTTTTTTCCCATTTTTGGTAAAACCAATGGTGTACAACTTGTCCTGCAAAAAACAAGCCCTCACATGGCCATATTGACCAAAAAAGAAAAAAGTTATGACTCTGGGTAGAAGGGGAGCAAACAACGAAAATACTTCCTGGGGTTAAGGGGTTAATGTGTTTCAATAAAAAGTACGTTTTTTATTCCATTTGGTGGATTATAGTTACTCCATTCTTGTTCTTTGCTCTCAGATTATAGGAGTACTCCACCACCCTTTAATTTCTTACTACTACTGTGAGGGAAGGTTACATTTCTAATAGTTATTAGCCACAATAATATATGATGTGCAATTGGAATATTTGGTTAGTATATCCTTAAAAATGTCCCAAGTTACCATAACATGGTCCCAGTCTACACAATTAAGCTCTTCCCTTAATTTGTTGAATTTAGCTTTCCTAAAGTTCCAGATTTTGTATTTCCCCTTTGAAATGTTTTTATGAATATGGAATTGAAACTTACCATATTTTGGTTGCTGCTACCCTAATGCTCTAGGATCAGCAGATCTGAAATGTTTCTGGTCTATTTGATAGGACCAGATCCAGCAGATTACCTCCTCTGGTCGTTCATCCACCGGCTGAGAAAGGTAAATGACTTGTACTATGGATAAGTAAGGCCGTACTGTGGGGCCTCAGGCCTTTAAAGGGAGGCCAGCATGACAAAGTTGGGGGGACCATAGGTGTGCGGATATATGGTAGAGCTGGTAAGGATAGGGTTAATTTGCCTCAGGGATGTGAAAGGGTTGGGAGGGGATGGAGTAGGAGGGGAAAAGGAGGGGGTAGTATATAAAGGGCAGTCACATGGTTGGAACAACCATTTTAGGTGCCCCACAGTAAGAAGAGCAATCTCTTACCTGCTAGCATGATGGAGGTCGACCTCATGCTGCAACAATTGAGAGACGCTGCCAGCTCCAGGGGCTCGGGGTGGCTGCAGGCATCAATTCAGGGCCTACTTCAGGGGGGAGCCGGACATCCTCAGGCTCAGGATGTCGGGCGACGGCCTCGGAGAACTAGGCCTCCGGAGCGCCTTAGCCCTGAGGTAACCCCCAGGGTTCGGCGCCGTGTTAGGAGCCCCTCCGGGGACCCTCCAGCTCAAAATTCGCGCGGCAGGCCGGGAGCGCGTGAGCCTGGAGCTGGGAGGAATCCGCATGAAAGGCGGTACCCACAGCGGGGGGAGGTGTCGGCCTCCCCTTCTACAGATGCGACAGGCAGAGAGAGGGAGCCGGGATCAGGAGCGGCTGCGGCGCTGGGCTCATCATCAGGCCCAGCTCGGCGTGGGAGAGAGCAAATGCGGGGGCCTGCTAGTCGGGTGCCCTCTGCTCCGGTGAGCTCAGATGGAATCGCCTGCCCGGCGCCGAGGCCCAGTTCAGCAACATCGCGTGCAGGCCCCTCTACAGCTCGGCGGGGAACAGCAGCTCGTCGGAGAGGTGCAGCAGGACATGCCAGGGAGAGCAGAGCTGCTGGTGTGTGCAGGAGAGTTAGCCCCTCCCACTCACTGGCTGCTGCAGAAGATAGAGGAGATGACGGCCAGCATCATGCTGGGCTCAGCACAGGGAGGGATGCTGGGGGGAGGCAGGCACCCGGGCTTATGATACTGCTCCAGGAGGGTGGGGGGAGGGGGAGCCCATAATAACATGCAACAGCCATCTCGCCCTGGGACTTCAGCAGGACAGTATGCGGCACCTAGCTGCATGGATCACGCAGCGGCCACCTGGGGCCGGCTGTATGGGCCCACAGGATCGTCGGCTCCAACGAATGAAGACGGACAGAACGCCGAACGCATACGCCCGGATTCAGGATTGGCGGCTGCTGGGAACACAGCACCCAGGCAGCCAGGTGAGGCACATTCAATGTCACATTCTTTAACGTCACTAGCTTCTAGTGTAATTGGACAGGGGAAGCGGCTGGGAGGGGAGCTAGTGCCGGTATGGGGGCAGTATTGCAGGGTTTAAAGGAGTTAGTTAGATTATGGGAATATGGAAGCGGGCAGGGGGAATCATCGCCTGTATCAGCTTGGGTGGGTAACAGGGGGGATGAGTTGACATCCGGGGTTGTTAGATCAGCAGGTTCTTCCGTTGTGGGCAGGGAAGCAGGACAGAGAGCCCAAGGATTTCTAGCAATACGGGGTCGGAAAATGCGTTAAGGGGTCAAGAGGTAATGGGGATACAGCTGAGCAAAATAAGGATGAAACTGTGCGGCTGGATGATTCAGCCAGAGGGGAAGTTTATGTCTGTTTTGAAGAGCCTTTAGGGGCACACTTAAAGCAAGAAGTTAGAGAAAGAATTTGGAAAGGGGAATACGTGGAAATTTTTTCGTTGCTTCCGCTGGAGCGCTTTAATTTAGATAGGTTACGAAAGGATGAGACAAAAAAGGATGAGGAAGAGAAGAGGAGGTTTAGATTAATTCCCCGCACATTCGCCAACTGGCTGCAGGCGTTTGCTATATTAGCCAGTGTTATCGGGGAAAAAGCACCAGAGAACTGTTCGCCACTTTTCTGTTACATGGATACAATTGGTGAGGCTTATAGAGTTTATGGTGGGCAGGGTTGGTTAAGATATGATGAACAATTTCGTCAACGGAAGGCAGTTAGGCCTAGTATTCGTTGGGACCATAAAGATATTTCTTTATGGATGAGAGTAACGGCTCCAGCTAGATCAGGGCAGGGGTATCAGCCTTTTCCAGGGGGCACCGGGGGTTCAGGACAGTCAGGACACTCGGTGTCGGTACAAAATGGACTGTGCTTCTCTTTCAATGAAGGAGCGTGTAAATTTGGAGCAAAGTGTAAATTCAAACACGAATGTTCGTCATGCGGAGGTAATCATGGGTCATCAAGATGTTTTAAATCAGGAAGACAGAAAGGATCAGAGGGTATTGAAAAAAGGGGAGACCCCAATTGACTGCCAGAGATGGAGCATTTTCTAAATAGTTACCCGGATAAGGAGGCGGCAACGCTAATACGCGAAGGTTTTAAAGAAGGTTTTAAAATTCCCTTTGTAGATGTTGAGGTGAAGTTGTCAACCAAAAATTTTAAATCTGCCATTCAGTTTCCACATGTGGTCACAGAAAAATTATTCAAGGAGGTTGCATTGGGCAGAATGGCGGGACCTTTTGACACCGCTCCTATTGACAATTTAAGGGTTTCCTCCTTTAGGGGTGGTGCCAAAAAAGGAGCCAAATAAATTCAGGTTGATACATCACCTTTCATTTCCAAAGGGATTATCGGTTAACGACGGGATTGACCCACAACTGTGTTCTGTCATATACACATCCTTCGATGCAGCGGTAAAGTTAGTCAGGGATTGCGGAAAAGGGGCTCGTTTGGCTAAGACCGATATAGAAGCGGCTTTTCGATTGTTACCAGTTAATCCTGACAGCATGCACTTGTTAGGTTGTTTTTGGGAAGGGGTTTTTTCGTGGATCGTTGTTTGCCGATGGGATGCTCGCTGTCATGTGCTTATTTCGAAACTTTCAGCACATTTTTAGAATGGACGGTAAAAGAGGTGTCGGGGCTCAGGTCATGTATTCATTACCTAGACGACTTCCTGTTTGTTGGTACGGCGCAGTCTTCTGATTGTTCGATGTTATTGCACACAATGGAGAGTGTGGCTAAAAAATTCGGTGTACCTTTGGCGGCGGAAAAAACCGTAGGCCCAGTGACATCGCTGAGTTTTCTAGGTATAGAAATTGACACAGAGTCAATGGAGTGTAGAATCCCAAACGACAAACTGCTAGACATGAGAGCAGAGGTGAAACGTGTTGGGGCTTTAAAGAAAGCTACGTTACGGGAGGTCCAATCATTGTTGGGAAAATTAAACTTCGCCTGTCGGATCATGTCGATGGGTCGGGCGTTTTGTCGCAGATTGTCTCTGGCAACGGTGGGGATCAGGGCCCCATCGCATTTCATCAGGCTTAGGAGAGAGCTGAAAGATGACTTAAAGGTTTGGGCACTATTCCTTGATTCTTATAATGGAAAATCCATCTGGATTGCGCCAATGGTGCTAGCTGAGACTCTGGGCATTGTATTAAATTCGTCGGATGAACAAGGTTTTAGTTTGTCTTTCCATGATGAGTGGATAGCAGAACAGTGGCCTCGGTGGTGGGTTGAGAAAGGCCTGTCGGTCAATCAAGTATTGCGTGAGTTGTTCCCTATAGTCGTAGCATTAACGTTATGGGGTGAGAGAGTACGGAATAAAAAGATTTGCTTCGGATGTAGGTCGGTGGGGGCATTGAGGGCGATCAATTCGTTATCTTCACCGGATCACGCAGTGGTAAGAGTGTTACAGCACTTGGTTTGGATTGGGCTGACTTTTAACCTGTGGGTTATTGCTGAAGAGAGACAGGAGACTGACTACTCTAGTTTTGAAGTTCTTTTTTGTTCACAGTGGGAACGAATTGGAGAGACGGGTCGTCAATCGGATCTCAAGAGGCTGGAATGTCCAGAAGGTTTATGGAATCTTCCCTTGGGGCAGTAAAATTTTTATTATCTAGGTCCTTGGCGTCAGGAACATGGTCTCATTATAGGAGGGCATGGGACAGTTGGGCGGTTTGGAAAGAGAGTTTGGAGGTGGAATTAGAGGACGAGGTTAAATTGTTATTGTTGTTGGGTCACAACTGGGAAGCTGGTTGGTCGGTCCCAAAGATTAATAATTTCTTAGCGGGTTTGGCGTTTGGATTTAAGTGCAGAGGTCAACGGGATTTAACTAAGGAGTTTTTGGTTCGGCAATTGGTCAGAGGGTGGCGGAAAGGTTGGAAGGTGTTGGATGGCAGACGCCCGGTTTCTTATGAGATATTATTAATTTTGGGCGAACAACTGAGTGAGGTTTGTTCTTCTCGAAAGGAGGTGACGTTATTCAAATTGGCCTTTTCCTTAGCATTTTTTGGGGCTTTTCGTCTTGGAGAGCTGATTAGTCCATCTAAAACTCGGAAAGGTGGGCTACTTAGGGGCGATGTGGAGGTGCTTGGAGACAGGGTAAGGTTATTCCTGCGCTCTTCAAAAACGGATATATGTGGAAAAGGTTGTAAGGTGGTACTTTTCGAGGTGCAAGGTTCACCTTTATGCCCAGTGATGTGTATGAAGAATTTCTTAAAAAGGGGAGGTAAAGGCGATGAGCCATTGTTGGTACATGAGGATGGTTCTTTTCTTTCTCGCTTTCAATTTTTGTCAATATTTAAACGTTGCTTAGAAAAAGGTGGGATAGCGGCAGAGCAGTATAGCGGACATTCATTCCGCATCGGAGCAGCTACAGAGGCAGCAAGGAGAGGTCTTGGGGACGAGACAGTGATGAGGATCGGGCGATGGGAGTAAGCAAGATTTCGCTCATATGTGCGTTTATCGTTGGTGTAAATGGTTTATATGTGTATTGGTATTATTCTGTGTTTCTATTGTTTCTGTTTTCTGTTTTAGGTACGGGCCAACTGCTTACTTGGATCATGGGCCATTCCTTCCTTTTTTGGGCGGCTTTGAGAGCAGACGTTCGTCCGAACGGGAGGCAGCTGGGAGTGATGAGGTCAATAGCGTTGTTGAGGTGGATCGGAAAAAGGGGCATGGTATGGAAGCAGTTGGTCCCGGAGTTCCATAAACTTGTTCGGCTTGACAGAGCTCCTGATGTTCTGGTAGTACACTTAGGGGTAATGATCTGGCTAAGCGCACTTGGGACATAAAATTCGACATGCTGAGGCTGTGGTCCATGTTTCCTAAGCTGTTGGTGATTTGGTCAGATATCATTCCCAGGAAGGTCTGGTACGGGGCTAGGTCCGTTCAAGGTGTAAATAGAGCCAGAATCAAATTGAATAGGGCAGTATCCCGATTCATGGTGAGAAACGGAGCGATTGTGGTTCGACATACAGAGTTGGAGTCGGGTGAAGGGGAATTCTGGAGGAAGGATGGCATTCATCTGAATGCAATAGGCCTTGATTTATGGTGCCTAGCAATTCAGGAAGGTATAGAAAAGGGCTTGCAAGTTTGGAGGGACATAAATGTTTAAGGGGTCAGAACATTTATGTTGGTGGCGCGGGGGGGGAGGTCCTCGAGGTTGGTGGTGATAGAAAATGGCGGCTTGGAGGGGGGGGGATCGCAAAGGTCCTGGACTCCCCCTTGGGTGGATCACGTGATGGAACGGTACGGTTATATATAGTGGATATGGGAGCCGTGGGCAGTTACGGCAGAGATTGGCCAGGCGAGTTTATTAAGGTCTCTGGGCTGGTGCTTAACGGCTGGAGACAGGATTCGTCCTGGGGCGGCAAGTTTTTGGAGATAAATACGAGGAGTTTACGGTTTGGGGCCTCGAGGATCGTCCTTCCCCCAATTGTTGGTAATTATTGTTAAATTGTTTCACAAAATATTAATAAAAGGCTGCTGTGGCCAATTTATCCAATAAAGTGTCTGGTGATTAATTTGTGGGAGAGAGTTGTGGGTTATGGGCTAAGGACATGTGAGATGGTAGAAGGGAAGGGTTTGTAAACACCGGGATCCCGAATACCCAATTGTCAAGTAAGACCATACTGTGGGGCCTCAGGCCTTTAAAGGGAGGCCAGCATGACAAAGTTGAGGGGACCATAGGTGTGCGGATATATGGTAGAGCTGGTAAGGATAGGGTTAATTTGCCTCAGGGATGTGAAAGGGTTGGGAGGGGATGGAGTAGGAGGGGAAAAGGAGGGGGTAGTATATAAAGGGCAGTCACATGGTTGGAACAACCATTTTAGGTGCCCCACAGTAAGAAGAGCAATCTCCCACCCACCCACCCTTTGTTAAGAATTTCATTACTGAAGTAAGGGTACAAAGTTTGAGTGCAGATGAAGGAAATAAATAGGTAATTAAGATAGTAGTTATGGATAAACTGTTTTATTATGTTTGTCATGGCAGCGTGGCGCGGGGGGGAGGTCCTCGAGGTTGGTGGTGATAGAAAATGGCGGCTTGGAGGGGGGGGGATCGCAAAGGTCCTGGACTCCCCCTTGGGTGGATCACGTGATGGAACGGTACGGTTATACCGGCAAGTGGATATGGGAGCCGTGGGCAGTTACGGCAGAGATTGGCCAGGCGAGTTTATTAAGGTCTCTGAGCTGGTGCTTAACGGCTGGAGACAGGATTCGTCCTGGGGCGGCAAGTTTTTGGAGATAAATACGAGGAGTTTACGGTTTGGGGCCTCGAGGATCGCCCTTCCCCCAATTGTTGGTAATTATTGTTAAATTGTTTCACAAAATATTAATAAAAGGCTGCTGTGGCCAATTTATCCATAAAGTGTCTGGTGATTAATTTGTGGGAGAGAGTTGTGGGTTATGGGCTAAGGACATGTGAGATGGTAGAAGGGAAGGGTTTGTAAACCCGGGATCCCGAATACCCAATTGTCAAGAATTAGCAGCTTTTAGAATAACCAGAAGATTCTATGTCCCTTTAAATATGTGGATAGGTAAAACGTCCTATAGTAAGGACCCTAGTATTATTATTTGCTGCCTTTTTAACTAGTTGCAGCATTTCATCCTTTATCTGCTTAGCTACGTTAGGAAACTTGTAGAAACTCCATTTAGCAGCTTTCCATTATTGCCATCCCCATGTACATTTACCCATACTGACTCTACATTGTTGCAGCTCCCCCCAATGTCGTCATTGAGCACAAGTCTTAAGTTGGATTTAACAACAATACACTCCCATCCACCTTTTTTGTCTTTCCTGTCCTTTCTTAATGTAGTGTAACCCTCTATGTATGTCGCCCAGACATGGCTTTCTTCCAGCCAGGTTTCAATAATGCCCAATTTTTATTGTGCATAACACATATAAATATTTTTTCTTGCAGAATAAAAATACCCAAACTGATCAAAAAACTAAAGCACAAATAGCTCTATCCTCCATATCTGCATCTGGTACTGAAGCTGACCCTATATTGTTGCCTCCTTATAAGATTCCAGCCAACTTCCTTATAAGGTCAGAGGCCCCTGTAGAATCAGAACACAAGATTCCATTATGACATCATTATGACATCACAATTAAACATCACTACTTTAACAAGTGTTTACACTCCCATTTTCACTTTGACAACCTGTTGTCATTGCTGTTTGTGATAAGCTGTATAGCGAGTCATATACTATTTGCGATTTGATTTACTTGAAATGTCTGGAATTTCCCCAGACAAACTTCAGGTGTTAGCACTACTCCAGGGGATTCTGACCACCTATGCCCCTGACATTGTGCAACCAATACCCGATGGCGTCCTCAGCTTCATTTACCGGCTGGTAATGGAGTTAGTGAGAGACTGCCTGACCAAATACCACCAAGGTCGAATAAGCCAAGAATACCTTGAGCATTTACAGAAGAACATCTGGACATTGGTACAACAGGTATGTAGCAGATAATCTGCACAAATCATATAAATATAATATTAATAATGAAATACAAGATTAAGTTTACCCTGAACCAAATACCCAAATAAGAATATCCGGGGAGCCGAAATAGGACATACAGGCTACATGACAAGGGAGGGGGAGAGATCTAAAGGGTTAGCAGTAGAGTTGAGCGATACTTTCCAATATCCTAAAGTATCGGAATCGGAATGGTATCGCCGATATCACTAAAATATCGGCGATACCCGATACCGATACCGGAAGTCCCATGTAAGTCTATGGGAACAAAATATCGCAACTAAAAAAAACCCATTCTTTCCTTGTAAACACTAAATATACACACATAGAATACATATATATATATATATACATGTCATTGTGACATATATATATACATATATGTATAGTTTATACACTTCTACATAGTAAAATATCCTCTCATTCAATTGCCGGGTAAAGCCGGCTTCAGTGAAAAGACAGAAGCACCCGACATGAAATGACACTTGGTGTACATAGGGTTAACCATGTCTTTTCATGTCGTTTGCTATCTGATTTGCACAAACAATTAAATCAGACTATGTGTGCAAAATTTCACACCTGTAGGGGTTAATTAAAGGTGTAAATTCGTTGTAAAAAAAACGGACTTTTTTTGCTACGAATTTACACCTTTAATTAACCCCTACAGGTGTGAAATTTTGCACACATAGTCTGATTTAATTGTTTGTGCAAATTAGGCTGGAGTCACACACAACCACAAAAAATCGGTCCGTTTTAGACGGTCGACAATCGGATCAAAATAAAAACATCACACATCCTTCTGGCATCCGATTTTCCTTCAAAGATGCGATTTAATCGCATGTGTGTGTACCTTGTAACATCCGATTTTCATCTGACTTGCGAGATTTTCTCGCAGGCTTGCAAAACTGACATATAATGGATCCAAAAGAATAGTATTTAAATGCCAAAAGAAAGAATAGATATATACACATAGAGCACATATATATATATATATATATATATATATATATATATGTCATTGTGACATATATATATATACATATATTTATAGTTCTTACACTTCTACATACTGTTATAGCCGCTAATTCAATTGCCGGCTTCAGTGAAATCACAGAAGCCGACATGAAATGATACATTGTTTCCACACATTTAACCATGTAATTTCATGTATTTTTATATATGTTTGAAACATACAATTACATGAGTATATGTGTGCTAAATTTCAGACATGTAGGGGTTAATTAAAGGTGTAAATTCGTTAAAAAAAAATGCGTGGGCTCCCGCTGTATTTTCTCCACCAGACAGACAAAGCAAGCGAGTGGGGGCAGATAATAATAGCCTAGGGAGGGTACTTTTTTTTGTGCACCCCCTGGCTACTAACATCTGCCCCCAGACACCCCAGAAAGGGCAAATCTATAATTAGATTCGCCCTTTCTGGCACTTTGCCCGTCTATTCCCATTGCCCTGTAGCGGTGGCGAATGGGTTAATAAGGGGTTAAAATGACCTTGCAATTGAAAGGTCACTTTAAGCCAGGTTAATAATTGATAGCTGTCAATTAGGCAACTATCAATTATTAATCCTATTGTATGAAAGAAAAATCAAACACACACACTTTAATAAAAAATAAGTTTAATGAAATAATCACACAGTTTTTGACCATATTTTATTTTCCTGCTAAAACCATTTCCTGTAATAAAAATAAAATAAAAAAGCAAAATTATACTTACCAATCCGATGTACAGTCAGGTCCCACGGTGTAATCCATCAGAAAGGGTTAACAGGTTAAAGGTCGCAGAGAGCTAATAATGCTGTCTCAGACCTGTATTCCCCTGAATGAATAAGTTCCTCTCCCAGCGAAAGTAGAGGAATAGATTCATGAATGGAGCTTAATTGATTTCTTGCCAATTTAACTGTAGTGACCTGACCTAAAGGGAAAGTGGACACAATCAATTAAGCTTCATTCATGAAACACATCCTCTCCTGTCGCCAGGAGAGGAACTTATTCATTCATGAGCTTTGAGCTGAGCATGCAGGATTACTTGCACTGCTTGGCTCAAAGCTAGTTAACCCTTTGTGAAGGATTACAGCGTGGGACGTGACAGATCGGCGGAATAGGTAAGAATAATGTTGTTTTATTTCTTTTTCTTTATTTTAGGAGATCAATGGCTTCGCACGGATTTAGTGTAAAATAAAATATGGTCAAAAAAATGTGTTTTTATTTCATTAAAATTATTTATTCTTAAAGTGTGTGTGTTTTTTTATTTACTTCAATAGGATTAATAATTGATAGTTGTCTAATTGACAGCTATCAATCATTAACCTGCCTTAAGGTCACCTTTCAATTGCAAGGTGACAGTAAGGTGAGATTAACCCATTCGCCACCGCTACAGGGCAATGGGAATAGACGGGCAAAGTGCCAGAAAGGGCGAATCTAATTATAGATTTGCCCTTTCTGGGGTGTCTGGGGGCAGATGTTAGTAGCCAGGGGGGGCACAAAAAAATGCACCTTCCCTGGGCTATTATTATCTGCCCCCACTCGCTTTGCTTTGTCTGTCTGGTGGAGAAAATACAGCGGGAGCCCACGCATTTTTTTTCAACGAAATTACACCTTTAATTAACCCCTACATGTCTGAAATTTTGCACAAATACACTCATGTAATTGTATGTTTCAAACATATATAAAAATACATGAAATTACATGGTTAAATGTGTGGAAACAATGTATCATTTCATGTCGGCTTCTGTGATTTCACAAAACCCGGCAATTGAATTAGCGGCTATTACAGTATGTAGAAGTCTAGGAACTATAAATATATGTATATATACATGTCACAATGACATGTATATATATATGTATGTGTTCTATGTGTATATATCTATTCTTTCTAGTCTTTATTAAAGCTGTCAGTGTGATTTTACAGTATAGGCGGGGATGAATTGCCGGCTTTTCTAAAGGACACCGATGCGATTTCATCGCAAGTCACACAGTGTGGTCCGTTTGTAATCAGATTTTTCATCGCTCCCATAGACTTGCATTGGCGATTGTCGACCGACAATCGGTGACAATCGCAGCATGCTGCGATTGTACACGGACGTTTAAAACGGACCACAAAAAATCTGATACTGGGAGCTGCTCCATAGATTAACATAGGTCCGACTGCAATGCGATATTTCATCGCATTGCAGTCGTCCGATTTTGTCGCCAGTGTGACTCCGGCCTTAGATAGCAAAGGACATGAAAAGACATGGTTAACCCTATGTACACCAAGTGTCATTTCATGTCGGGTCACCCGACATGAAATGACACTTGGTGTACATAGGGTTAACCATGTCTTTTCATGTCCTTTGCTATCTAATTTGCACAAACAATTAAATCAGACTATGTGTGCAAAATTTCACACCTGTAGGGGTTAATTAAAGGTGTAAATTCGTTGTAAAAAAAACGGACTTTTTTGCTACGAATTTACACCTTTAATTAACCCCTACAGGTGTGAAATTTTGCACACATAGTCTGATTTAATTGTTTGTGCAAATTAGATAGCAAAGGACATGAAAAGACATGGTTAACCCTATGTACACCAAGTGTCATTTCATGTCGGGTTCTGCATTTTCACAAAAGCCGGCAATTGAATTAGCGGCTATTATACTATGTAGAAGTGTATGAACTACAAATATAAATATATATATATATGTGTCACAAATTCAATGACATGTATATATATATATGAGGTGTAAAATTGCTGAAAAAAAATGCGTGGGCTCCCGCCCTATTTTCGCAACCAGACAGACAAAGCCAGTGAGTGGGGGCAGATAATAATAGCCCAGAGAGGGACCATTATTTTTGCCCCCCCCGGCTACTAACATCTGCCCCCAGACACCCCAGGAAAGACAAATCTATAATTAGATTCGCCCTTTCTGGCACTTTGCCCGTCTATTCCCATTGCCCTGTAGCGGTGGCGAATGGGTTAATATGGGGTTAAAGCCACCTTGCTATTGAAAGGTGACCTTAAGCCAGGTTAATAATTGAGAGCTGTCAATTAGACAACTATCAATTATTAATCCTATTGCATGAAATAAAAATAAAACACACACACTTTAATTAAAAATCATTTTAATGAAATAAAGACACATGTTTTTGACCATCTTTTATTTTACTGCAAAAACCATTTCCTGTAATAAAAATAAAATAAAAAAGCAAAATTATTCTTACCTATCCCATGCACAGTCAGGTCCCACGGTGTAATCCTTCAGAAAGGGTTAATGTTTACTGCAGGGACCGCAGCTAATGCTGCAGCCTCACAGTAAACCCCAAATGATTGAGTTCCTCTCCTGCCTGACAGGAGAGTAAAGGCTGGGTGTCATATAACGATACACCAGCGATCCCGACAACGATATGCACTTGTCAGGATCGCTGGTGTATCGCTACATGATCGCTGCTGAGCTGCCAAACAGGCAGCTCAGGCAGCGATCTGGGACAGCGACACTGCGGGTAACATCGCTTAAGGGCCCGTCTCACATAGCGATATCGCTACCGAGATCGCTGCTGAGTCACTAGTTTTGTGACGCAGCAGCGAGCTCACCAGCGATATCGCTGTGTGACATTCAGCGACGATCAGCCCCCTGCCGGGTATCGCTGATCGTCGCAGAAATGTCAGGACCTTTTTTTGATCGCTGGTTTCCCTCTGACAGGCACGCATCGCTGCGTGTGACAGGCGGGAGACCAGCGATCCGCTGGTAACCAAGGTACACAGCGGGTTTCCAGGCACCGCGCAGCGCTTGGAAACCCGCTATGTACCTTGGATACCAGCTCCCTGCATCAGGGCGCTGGTATCCAAGGTACACAGCGGGTTTCTAGGCACAGCCCCGCGCCTGGAAACCCGCTGTGTACCTTGGTTACCAGCGGATCGCTGGTCTCCCGCCTGTCACACGCAGCGATGTGTGCCTGTCAGCGGGAAACCAGCGATCAAAGGTCCTGACATTTCAGCGACGATCAGCGATACCCGGCAGGGGGGCTGATCGTCGCTGAATGTCACACACAGCGATATCGCTGGTGAGCTCGCTGCTGCGTCACAAAACTAGTGACTCAGCAGCGATCTCGGTAGCGATATCGCTATGTGAGACGGGCCCTTAAGTGGAAAGCTTAATTGATTGCTTTCCACTTTCACTTCAGGTCAGCCAGGGACACAATCAGTGACGTCAGAGGGAACTGATTAACAAAAATAGGGGTTCCCTTCGAAAAAAAAATGGCGTGGGGTCCCCCCTATTTTTGTTAACCAGCCAGATGAAGCAGACCGCTGAGGCCTGGATTTTCAGGCTGTTAAGGAGCCAAGATCCATGGACCTTGCCAGCCTGATAATACCAGGCCACAGCAGTCTGCATATCTTGGCTGATTAACAAAAATAGGGGATCCCCTCGAAAAAAATTGGCGTGGGGTCCCCCCTATTTTTGTTAACCAGCCAGATGAAGCAGACCGCTGAGGCCTGGATTTTCAGGCTGTTAAGGAGCCAAGAATGACTGCCAGCCTGATAAACCGCACGCATCTGCATCTGCTGATTAAAAAAATAGGGATCCCTCGAAAAAATGCGGGTCCCCTATTTGTAACACAATGAAGCAGACCGCTGAGCGGATTCAGCTGTAGGCCCAAAGATCCATGACCTTGCACCTGATATACCGCCACAGCATCTGCATACTGGCTGATTAACAAAAATAGGGGATCCCCTCGAAAAAAATTGGCGTGGGGTCCCCCCTATTTTTGTTAACCAGCCAGATGAAGCAGACCGCTGAGGCCTGGTTTTTCAGGCTGGTAAGGATCCAATATCCATGGACCTTGCAAGCCTGATAATACCAGGCCACAGCAGTCTGCTTAGCTTGGCTGGTTAACAAAAATAGGGGATCCCCTCGAAAAAAAAACGGCGTGGGGATCCCCCCTATTTTTGTTAACCAGCCAAGTAAAATGCAGACTGCTGCGGCCTGGTATTAAAAGACTGTCAAGGCCCATGGATTTTGGCCCTCAACAGCCTGATAATACCAGGCTACAGCAGCCCCACATTTGGCGCATCAAAAGATGTGCCAATTGTGGCACTTTACCCGGCTCTTCCCACTTGCCCTGTAGCGGTGGCAAGCGGGGTAATAAGGGGTTAATGTCACCGTTGATTGCACGGTGACAATAAGCCCGGTTAATAATGGAGAGGCGTCAATAAGACACCGATCCATTATTAATCCCAAAGTTATTAAATGTATAAAAAAAAGACAAAGCAAGAAAAAAGTATTTTAATGAAATAAAAGAGACAACACAGTTTTCATTTCTTTTATTGTACTCTCATTCCTGCGACGCCATCGATCTCCTGTAAAAAAAGAAAAAAAACAAACCAACAGTATACCACCTGTCCGACGCAGTCCATAACGACAGTCCCACGACGATTCAGCTCTGCTACATCGAATGACAGGCAGAGCCTGTCATGCAACGCAGCACAGCTGATTACCTGCTTCCCCGGCGGTGACGTCATCGGACTGACTGCTTTACGGCCGCGATTACCCAGCAGTCACTGCAGTTATCGCGAGAAACTGCATGTGACCGCCGGGGAAAGAAGATGGCGGCCATGAAGCAGTGCAGGACGTGACCGCCGGAGATCTTCTGCCAGGTAAGTGCCGCTGACTCCTGACAGACCCGACCGACGGACACTGACAGTGACAGTGACAATCCCGATTCCGGTATCCGATAAGACGAAAATATCGGAACTCGGAATCGGAATTCCGATACAGCTAATATCGGCCGATACCCGATATTTGCAGTATCGGAATGCTCAACACTAGTTAGCAGATGTAGGGGTGAGAAGGTTGTGCATGTGGTGGGGGGATTGGATTGGTTAACCTTCTAATCCCTTAATGAGTTTGCAAATTTCTGTTTCTGCGGTTTCGTTTTTCGCTCCCCTTCATCCAATAGCCATAACTTTTTTTATTGTTCCGTCAATATGGCCGTGTGCGGGCTTGTCTTTCGCTGTACGAGTTGTACTTTTAAATGACACCACTGATTTTTCCCATATATTGTACTGGAAAATTCCAAGTGTGGTGAAATTTAAAAAAAAAAGTTAATTTCTGCAATAATTTTTGGGGTTGTTTTTTTTACCATGTTCACTAAATCCAAAGACTGACTTGCCAATTTGATTGTACAGGTCATTACGAGTTTGCAGATACTAAACATGTAAAGGTTCTTTCTTATCTAAATGGTGAAAAAAATTACAAAGTTTGAAAAAAAAAAATTGCTCCACTTTATGAGACCCGTAGCGTCTCCATTCTTTGTGATCAGGGTGAAGGCTTTTGTCATTTTTATTGATATCATATTGGGGAGATACAATGTTTTTATCTCTTGTTTTTGCATTTTATCGCAGTGTTGCGTTGACCAAAAAAACGTAATTCTTACATTTCGATTTTTTTTCTCGAATTTTTTACCGAGTGGATTAATTTGCTATTTTGATAGATTGGACATTTCTAAACGCATCAATACTAAATACGTGTATTTTTTATTTTGAATGGTGCAAAAGGGGGGTGATGTGAACTTTTTTTTATATTTATTAAAAAAAATGTTTCTCCTTTTTACTTGCTTCAATAGTCCCCTTAGGAGACTTGAAGCTGCGATCTTCGGATCGCTTGTGCTTCACATAGCAGGGCTTCAGCCATGTTCGGCGCTCATAGGAGATCGGCAATGATATGTATGGTGGTCTTCGCAGACATGACAACCCACTGGCCCCCCGCAATCATGTTGCAGGGGCGCTGATGGGCGGGTCTTCTGACGCGCTCAAGTTAAATGCTGCTGTCAGTGATTAATAGCGGCATTTAACATGTAAACAGCTGAGGATGAATCACAATTCCACCCGTGGCTGTTAGAGGCACGTCAAACCAGCTGTCATATGCTGGGAGCCTGCATCAAAGGGGGTAGACGACATTGGATGTACCTATACGTCCAAGGTTGTAAACGTGTAAAGGAACACAGATTTGTTTGTTTTTCTGTTCTCATTTTCCCATCACTTTCTTTCAAGAGCCATAACTTTATTATCTTCAAAGTTGTGGATTTCAGTGGCTCCATTCTATTTACCATACTTTGTACTGACAGAAGGGAAAAAATACATGTGAGATGAAATGGTGCTTTGTGTTGCTTTATTCAGAGACCCAGAACATTTTTATTTTTCTGTTGATGGGGCTGAGTGAAGGCTTATATTGTGAACACACAATTTATTAATACCAACTTTGTTGACATGCAATGCTCTGATTTTGTGTCTCTGGACTGTATATGTGCATGTCTGTGTACTGTATGTGGGTGCATCTATGTGTATTGTGTGTGCATGTCGCATACTGTATGTGGGTGCATGTCTGTGTACTGTATGTGGGTGCATGTCACATATGTGAATGGTGAGGGGGCGGGCTGGGCCCTGAGTACTATACCCATATTTCTCTGTGGTATCTGTGCATCATGAATCGTGGTGTGTGTTAAAAGGGCCCACTGAGACTCTTTTCCTGGGGCCCTCTAAAACCTGGTGCCGGCTGTGCGGGCGAATAATAGAAGTTGTTCAGTTTGAGCAAAGCGCATCTGAGCTTTTTAGTTCTCACGCATCTTTAAAAGGCTATTTTCATCTCCAAAATCCTATCCCAATATGTAGTAGTGGTAATAATAATAAAAATATTAGGAAGTACAATACCTCCAATTAGAAATGTAGTATCGTTTTTTCTGATTGGCTATGTCTCTTTTCTCATGTGCAGGCATTGCAGGACCTTAGGTATTCATGGTTACGACCACTAGAAATTAGCTGTAACTATATCAGTGGTCATAGCCATGGATACCTATGGTCCTGCAATGCCTGCACATCAGGAAAAAAACATAGCGAATCATGAGAACTATACTACATTTCTAATTGGAGGCATTATTATTACACCTTTTACATATTGGGATAGGATCTTGGAGATGGGAATACCCCTGTAATGTTGAAGTTCCCGAATAACATGCCAAGATGTGAGCTGCAATTGGGAGAGAGACGAATGAGGGTCTCTCTGAATGGAGTGACTGGGGAGTCAGCTGAAGGGCTGAGCAGTCTTTGTCCCTGGAGAGAATAATGACCAATTAATAGTGCACAGTCTGCCAGAGTGAGGTACCTGGAGCGGTCTCATACTGACCAGTGTGTGAATACAAGCATACATGCTGGATTACTGGGCGCATACCTGCTGGAATATTGGACCTGTACCTGCCAGATTATTGGACTTATCCCTGCTGGAGTATTGAACATGCAGTAATGGACAGATACCTGCTGTAGTATTGGACATATACTTGTCGGAGTTTTGGATGTGTTCCTGCCGGACTATTGGGAATATAACTGAGGCATTAATTTACAAATCCTTGTCAGACTATAGGGCATATATTTACCAGAGTATTTTGTGTATACTTGCCAGAGTATTAAACGTATAACTGCAGATGTATTTAACATATACCTGGTGGAGTATTGGTTGTATACCAACCGGAGCACTGGATGTATAATTACTGGAGTATTGGACATACACCTGTCGATGTATTGGATGTTTACTTGCTGGAGAATTGGACATATACCTGCCGGAGTATTGGATGTATACCTGCCGGAGTATTGGATGTATACCTGCCGAAGTATTGGATGTATACCTGCCGGAGTATTGGACATGCATCTGCCGTAGCATTGGGCATATACCTGTCGAAGAATTGGACGTATGCCTGCCGGTGTATTGGATGTTTACTTGCCGAAGTATTGGACATATATCTGCCGTTGTATTGGGTGTATAGTTGCCGGAGTATTGGATATATACCTGCCAGAGTATTTGATGTATTTTGATGTATACTTGTCAAAGTATTGGACATATACCTGCCGCTGTATTGGGTGTATAGTTGCCAGAATATCGGATATATGCCTGCTGGAGTAATGGATGTATAATTGTTGGAGGATTGGACGCGTACCTGCTGGAGTATTGGACATACACCTGACAGATTATTGGACGTATACATGCCGGAATAATGGATTTACACCTGCTGCAGTATTTACCTGCCCTACGTTCTGTATTTTCCTGCTGTTTTTACCTTAGTGTCGGAGCACGGCTGTTTTGTGTTCACCAGGGATTATGGAGCTAATACACCTTTAACGTTTTAAATTAAATTGTTGCCTGTGTGAACACGACCTAATGCCGATCTCAAGCACTACCTGAGTGATCCCTACAATGCCCATAAAGATGGTTTAGGAGAAAAGATCCTCCTGACAGATTCCCTTTTGAGGAGACCCAGAGTGGTACTATTACTGTAATAAGGAGGCCCAGGGGGGTAGTATTAATATTATAAAGAGACCTTAGTGGGAACGCTCAAACATTTGCATTATTAATAGTAATAAATTTTGATTTTCTCCATTGGTAGGCAGGGTCATCTTTGTAATAGAGAGCCCTTCATCTTTGGAAGTGGGTGTGGGAAAGCAGCGTGGGTCTGTGTGCTTCATATGCCAGGGATGGACGCAGTCGCAGTCTGACCCTATTCCCACAGTAAAGATACTGCACTTCTTTTATCACTGGAATCTGAATTTATTATTGACACAAATTGTGATAATTTGTATTCTGTATAACAAATATAAATAATTTCTTACAACATGAAAATACCCTAACTGATCAGAAAAGTAAAGCACCCATTGCCATCTCCTTGCCTGCATCTGGTACTGAAGCTGACCCTATATTGTTGCCTCCTTAAGGGTTGCTAGCCAACTTCCTTATAAGGTCAGGGCCCCTGTAGAATCAGAACACAAGATTCCATTATGATGACATCACAATTAAACATCACTACTTAACAAGTGTTTACACTCCCATCCTCACTTTGACAACCTGTTGTCATTGCTGTTTGTGATAAGCTGTATAGCGAGTCATATACTATTTGCGATTTGATTTACTTGAAATGTCTGGAATTTCTCCAGACAAACTTCAGGTGTTAGCACTACTCCAGGGGATTCTGACCACCTATGCCCCTGATATTGTGCTACCAATACCCGATGGCGTCCTCAGCTTCACTTACCGGCTGGTAATGGAGTTAGTGAGAGACTGCCTGACCAAATACCACCAAGGTCGAATAAGCCAAGAATACCTTGAGCATTTACAGAAGAACATCTGGACATTGGTACAACAGGTATGTAGCAGATAATCTGCACAAATCACAGAAAATTAATAATATGAATCAGGTTAAGTTAACCCTGAACCAAATACCCAAATAAGAATATCCGGGGGAGCCGAAATAGGGCATACAGGCTACATGACAAGGGAGAGGGTGAGATCTAAAGGGTTAACAGAAGTAGGCGTGAGAAGGTTGTGGACGCATGGGGGGATTGAATTGGTTATCCATTTAACCCTTTTATGACCTTGCAAATTTCCGATTCTGCGGTTTCGTTTTTCGCTCCACTTCATCCCTTAGCCATAACTTTTATTGTCCCGTCAATATGGCCGTGTGTGGGCTTGTCTTTTGCGAAACAAGTTGTACTTTTGAATGACACCACTGATTTTACCATATAGTGTACTGGAAAATTTCAATTATGGTGAAATTATATAAAAAAGTGCATTTCTGCAATTATTTTGGGGGTTTATTTTTTTTACCATGTTCACTAAATCCTAACACTGACCTGCCAAGTTGATTGTACAGGTCATTACGAGTTCGCAGATACCAAACATGTAAAGGTTCTTTCTTATGTAGGGGTCCGTACTCGGTTGCGGTTGAAGTAGGCACCGGAAGCAATATTGATGAAATGTCCGAGCACGTTTGTTAAAACGGCATAAACTGCTCTGGACAGAAAAACAAATGAACAGTTTTTTTCGGCACAAAGCAACAAACAGAAAAATAACCAGTCCATCTAGTACGGCATGTCCGTCCGCTCAGGTCTGTGTATTCTGCAACACACATATGGAGGTCTCCACACCTCCAGCCACAGACACTGAATGAGGCAACTGGCCTCCATTTTATAAGCTAAACCACACCACTGGGGTGGGGATATGTGAGCGGTCATTCCCACCCATCTCTTATGACTGCTCGTAAAACACGACCCTGGAATGGCCAAATAACTCTCTCAGCACTATAAGTGCTGGAGCATGCTTCCGAGTTCACATCACCGCAGCTAAGAACCGTGATGACACCTATCTCCTCTCAAGGACTTGTCCGGCGGCCATCTTACACTTATTTAAATGGTGAAAAAAAATAACAAAGTTTGAAAGAAAGAAAATATGGCTCCACTTTATGAGACCCGTAGTATCTCCATTCTTTGGGATCTGGGTGAAGGCTTTTGTTTTGTGCACTGAGCTGTTGTTTTTATTGATACCATTTTGGGGTAGATACATTGTTTTGATTGCCTGTTTTTGCATTTTATTGCAATGTTGCGGTGATCAAAAGAAAGTAATTCTGACTTTTTGATTTTTACCGATTGGATTAATTTACTATTTTAATAGATTGGACATTTCTGAACGCGTCAATACTAAATATGTGTATTATTTTATTATTAGTACTATTTCAGTTTGAAGGGGGTGATTTGAATTTTTTGTTTTATTTATTAAAACATTTTTCTCTCCTTTTTACTTGCTTATAGCCTTAGAGACTTGAAGCTGTGATCTTCGAATCGCTTGTGCTTCACATAGCAGGGCTTCAGCCACGGTCCGGCGTTCATAGGAGATCTGTAATGATAAGCACAGGGGTCTTTTCAGACCCCCGGCTGTCATGACGACCCATCGGCACTGCACAATCACATGACAGGAGCTCTTATGGACAGGTCTTCTGACGCGCTTCTGGCCCGTTCAAGTTGAATGCCGATGTCAGTGATTTCTTAAAATCCCATCCACTATGCTATAACATCTGGACCCTGCCGGTTGGACGCTGCACAAGTACACAGCGTCCAACCCACAGCGTTTACTAATCGCACATACCCTGAGAGAATGTAAATCTGTGATCGCTTCATCGCTTATACTAGTATTATAGTATTGCAGTATGTAGTGAAAGTCTCGGTCTCCTAGAAGCTCAGCCTAGGGCCACGTTCAGTATTTGGTCAGTATGTCCTACATCAACGCTCAGCAGCCTCTGTGTTATTCCCTAATCTAACTATGTATGTTTTTTTAACTAATTAAATAAAAATCTAGTTTAAAGGGTCTATACTGTGGTGGTTGTTTTATCACGCTCTTCTTGTTGCTATACACAAAATGGAGAGGACAGCAGTGTGAGCTGCTTGTCCTTTCTGGCTCTGCAGACGCTTAGTCCACCATCCCTCTCTCCTGTTCCCACAGCCTCAGCTGATAGAGAGAGGCCCTAATGCCTGTTGTGCTGCAGTTAGGCTATGCTGCTACCTGCTGGCCAAAGTACGCATACCGATTAAAAACAGGAGACTTAATAATGAACTTTCCGATGATGGGACCCCCTCCCCTGCCCCTCTGGGCCCCTGAGCAGCTGCACCGGCTGCACAGGCAGTATGTCCGCCCCGGCTACATCCCAATATAACTAGCAGGAAGATAAGAGTATTAATATGGGGTAATTAGGCGTTGGTTTTCTCCTGGTCTAGGCCTATTAGCTATACTGCGATATATATTATATTGTTGCAGTCACCACAAATTTTGACTTGTAAAATTGATGAAGGCTGATATGGCCATTTTCCACATGTCCCAGTCAGCCATGTGTGTTATTTCCATACACTAGATATGGAGGGAGAACGTGGAGATATAAAGGTTTACAGGCGACAGTGTACTTGTAGTGTACTTGTAGCGCCGATAGCAGGGGTAACGTGGTGACATAAATGGCCCCCTGAATTCTGCTCTTTCTCTCATGATTTTCCTTTCTTGTTTTTTCTCATCTCTATAGGCCGAAGAAAAATCCCGCAGTGGAGAATTGGCCTTTATTAAACAACTGGCCCAAAACGTCCTGGACATACTGAATCCGGCCTACTCACCGGAGCGTCTGGTAAGGATCTGTCATCTTCTATATCTCATGTCCTTTTCTTATCTTCTCCAGATTACCAGTCATATAGCAGAAGGTCAGATTTATGATGTTAGTGGCCTCTCTGTGGCAGACACAGGATATTTTATGGCAGCCTGTCTCTGCGGCTCCATCATCTGTGATGACAGTCTGTACTCAGAGGTGCGGAGTTTGTATTTCCACCTCTGTCTCACATAATTATCACAATCTTCCTTCTTGTAAATGCTGCAGTTTTGATAGACGTTATTAGAGAACAGTTGTATATACAAGTCCCTTATATATTAATGTGGATTTATTGTAGGGAACGGACGTGTATAGTCCGTCCTTTACTGAAATTATCATGTCAATCCAGTATTACTCCTTCCTGCCTGATATATATACGGTAATTTAGTGTTTGTGAAATGTTATATTAATTGTATATATTATATCCATCAGGAAACATCAGAAGATGACTCCGAAGAGACACAAAACCTCCATATTGCTGACCCTGATACCCGTCAGCCGGGGCTAAACCCTGATCTGACGGAAGGTAAGCTGATCATCTAATATTTCACATTCAATATCAAGTTATAGAGATTTACTCCTCATCCTCTGTATGAGGCCGGTGACAGCTCTTGGACCTCCTATAGGCTATAATGGAGGGGGCTCATGTAATTCGGCTTCTCTCCTCTGGGCTCTTCTCAGAGCCCAATTATGTCATTGTTGTGACCCGATCAGATCCTGAGCAATCACACATTTATGGTACATTATATATAGATATGTCATAATTATATACAGTGTGTGCAGAATATCCATACACCTCGTATTACTCCATGTACAGGGGTCTCGTCATTTCCGTCATTACATGGATGTGTTATATAATAAGTGCTGATATAGACCAACACATGATGTCTCTTCATTATTTCATCATTACTTTAGGAATAACTGTGCCAGCGAATACTGATGGAGGAATATGTGAGACACCAGAGATCATCCAGGAATCTGCCAGTGTAAGTATCAGAGGGACGTCTGTGCATCATCAGATGACGGGTGTGAATTACACATCCCATATTATACCCCATATGATAATGGGATATCGCTGTTCTTCATGTAGATCAGACCTATTATGTGTGATGATGGTGTTATTATTCTGCCTCCTCTGTGTGATGTCCCCTATCCTCCCCTGCAGTGCAATGATATATGTGTATTGGGGATATCCCCCTATAGTGTCTGTGGAGGGTCTGACATGTATCACGTCCAGTGTAATCAGCGGGGACATAAAGTAGAAGTGAGACCCTCCCGCATCTGGAGCTTATATGTTTCTCCAGCTTCTGTGTCTTATTGTTATTTCTTATTCTTTTTTAGGCTTCGATCGGATCATATAACCCGTGGAGGTTACCTTGTAAGAGCGACTATAAGTCGATCAAACTGATCAGCTCTGGAGGCTATGGGTGAGCTTTACTTTGGTATAATATTTATTTCCCAGGGCTCCTTATAACGATACCTGTGTCTGTGTGTCCTGCCCCTGCAATGTTCCCATAGACAAATTATATGAGTCCACATCACTGTCCACATCTGTCACTATTCAGGTCAGATAGGATGTGATAGGGAAGAGGACCCCCACTGGTGATCATTTATGGAGTCTTATTATATGGAATACTAGACATGGATTTCTAGTGATGGCCCCACAGCTAGTATTAATCATTAGTACAGGAGATCACTTGATGAGGCCTATAGACACATGGTTAGTAAGAATTCATAATAAATCATGGATTTTTCTCTTCTCCAGAGCCGTCCACCTAGTGCGCCATAAGGACACAAACCAAGTATATGCTATGAAGAAAATAGACAAACAAAACCTGAAAGAGCCAAGGAGACTTGAACAAGCCTTTCTGGAGAGGGACATCTCAATCTTCGCTGATTGTCCCTTTGTGGCCTCCATGTTCTGCTCCTTTCCTACTAACCTTCATCTGTGTATGGTCATGGAGTATGTACCAGGTAGGACACATCCATTGCATCGTCTGCTGAGTCCTAGCACCTTTGTATAGGGTCACTCTGCAGTATACTGTATATCTCTATGTATCAGATCCTGCCCCAATGTCTGTTATTTCTCATTCACCCTCAACATGTATAATTTACATTGTAACAAACCCTCACCTGTCATATTTGCTTTCTACTGTAGGAGGAGACTGTGGCAAGCTTTTAAGGTCCATGCGTCCTTTACCTGTCATCCTGGCCCGTATGTACATTGCCGAAACAGTTCTTGCTGTGGAATACCTGCATAGCTATGGTGTGGTGCACCAAGACCTGAAGCCCGAGAAGTAAGTGACCGCTGTAATATAATTGAGGGGAAGAAGGTTAAAGTTTGTTTTATAGTCTATGGGTTATTACTTGGGGTTGACTTCATCTTTTCTTTCACAGCCTCCTGATAACATCAACAGGACATATTAAAGTCACTGATTTTGGAATTTCAAAACTCGGCCTCATGAGACCAACATCAGACACCTACAAGCCTCCAATTGAGGACATCACCAGCGAGTTCCTTGATAATAAGGTCTGCTTTACTTACAGGACCTTCTACTTCACAAATCTCATCTATTTCTCCTTCTCTGTAGTTTCTTATCTAGAAAATGTTCCCACTGACGTTATTGGTCACAATTATATTTTTTGATCATCATCTCATTTTTCTGTTGGTTTCTAGGCTGTTGGCACCTTTAGATACATGGCTCCGGAAGTCATCTTAAAGAAAGGATATGGAAGGCCTGTTGACTGGTGGGCAATAGGGATTATCTCATATGAATTTCTTTTTGGAACTGCACCATTTAAAGGGGCTTCCATACAGAGGATTTTCTGGAATATCGTCATGAGTAAGTAAAATAATCTGCATGCTATGTGATGTCTCAGATCTTTGGTTTGCTTGATTATGTGATTTATTTCCTACCTCTGTTAAGGAAAATATTTTTTATGAAATAAATGAAAAGGTTTTAATTCCGGTAATATTTCTTTCTTATATAACAGATGACATACCTTGGAATTATCATAAATACTCTATTCCATCTGAAGTTCAGGACTTCATCACTGAGCTGCTCAGAAAAAATCCAACACATAGACTTGGGACAGGTAATATTATAATAGTATTATTAATGACTAGTGATGAGCCAACCCGTGGATTTTCAAGTCTGATCGAACATTTAAAAATGTTTGGATTGGGTACCCGAACCCGGACCACATTCAGATGAATGGGGGGCCTGAACATCTATTGTTTCCCAAGCTGTCATTTGTGTGACAGCGCGGGAGCACTCAGGGACTGATCGGTGGTAAGATCATTACTGCCGGTCAGAGTGCTGCAATACCCACGTTGTCAGATGACAGCCTGTTAGCCAGGAAAGATGTATATCTTTGTACCGTGTTAGCCAGTAGATAGAAAAATATTTAGAATTGAGTCCTCAGTGGTTGATACCTTTTAATGACTAACTGAAAAGATGGTAGCAAATTGCAAGCTTTCGAGACTACTCAGGTCTCTTCATCAGGCAAAGACTAATACAACATCTGAAGAATCACATATTTATACACAACAGGACACAGGAATAGTGCAATAGATAAGACAAGCATATTCATAGTTCTGGTTTACGTCACTTGTCTGAGGACTCTCAATTCTAAATATTTTTCTAGCATGTTAGCCAGAAGCTGTGACAAGCTGTAAAAGAAAGTTACAGCTGGTCACGTCACAGGAGTCGGCTGGTGATAGTAGTACTCTCATCATGCTACACATGCTCTCGCTGACAACAAGGTTTTCCTCTATTTTTGATAATCAGCTTACGTAAAGCTGACTGCTGCGGGCTGCAACCACCAGCTGTCAGTTTTTTATTGGCTGGTTATCAAAAATAGAGGGGTCACCATGCTGTATTTTTTAATTATTTAAGTAAATAATTTTAAAAAATGGCATGGGGTCTATAGGAAACAGCCGATGTTCAGTCTGCCGAATCCAAACAGTAACATGGACTTCCTAGAAAAGTCTGTGTTTGGGGTCCGTGCACTGACAGTACTGGTTCGGTATGGACCACGAACTTTATTGTTCGGGTTCTCCCATCACTATTAATGACTTATTGTGCCTTTGTGAGAAGATAAATGATCGTGTCCATGAGGAGCAGCACAGAAGTTCTCTAGTCTACCTACTTTCAGGACATTTCCGTCATATCGGCTCTGTTACATCTTAAGTTCAGATTAGCATAACCTGTACAGATATGGAGAAGATTCTCTGAAAATAACTATCAATTTCTTTCTTGTCTTCCTTTTCCAGATGGAGCAAATGAGATCAAATGTCATCAATTTCTGCGTGACTTAGACTTTGAAAACCTTCTAAGCCAGAAGCCCTTGTTTGTTCCTCATATAAAGTCAGATGAGGACACCCGCTACTTTTTCAGTAAGTAAAATAACACGTCATCTGCAGAAAACCGCTATGTGTCTTGTCTTTCATTTTACGTGACAATTACTAATTATATTAGTGATAACACGGTCGCTGTCTGACTCTGGTCTTATACGAATCTCTTATAACAATTGTATTTTTCAGCTCGCTCTAAAACATGCAAACATATAGATTCAGATGAGGGTGACACAAGTGGGAGCAGTGACTGGCCCGAAGTCCAAAATTTTCTTTCATCTTCTCAGAGGTTTTCCAAAGTAAGTATATAGCCAATAAAATGCATAAAACTATCATTAGAAAAAAGTTTAAAAATAGATCTATTTTATATTTCTCCGTTTGTTTTTAGCTATATACCCAAAAAACCGGGATGATGAACAAGGAAGAAGAGCCTATGGCACCTCTAGAGTGTTCCCCAGAGAACAGAGAAAAAAGCTCAGACGTGTGAGTAGATTATTATCTTGAGATTTAGGTCTGATGTATGTTCAGATCCAAATACAAGACACGAGGAACAGAAATATATGTCCAGTATCCACCTCCCCATGATTGCTGATTTCTGTAGGTCTGGCTTGTGATATTACTGCAGTAATAGCTGATAAATGTGACCAGCCATTCATTTCCAGTTCACTAAAGACCAATATCACTAGTTAGACTCTATTTTTGCTGGTACAATTGCCCTTACAAACAGATGTTCTTCCATTTTTCTATTGTTTTTACTTTTAATTTACTTGTCTTTCTTCTACTAAACAGGCAGACAGAGTCTTCTTCCAAAATTGATGGTGATAAGCAGTGTTTCACTGCTAAAATCAGCGAGCCATCCCCCTCCTCATTGTCAGGTATGTACAGATTTACAGAACATCCTATTATACCCTTTAATAGAAAAAAGTGAAATGTGAATCAGCACTTAAAGGACCAGAAAATTACTTTCTTTATTCCCACTGCAGTGTGTCTTGTCTTTCATGTTATGTGACAATTAGTTCCCATTATTATTAGTGATAGCTTGGTGACTGTCTGACCATGGACTTCTACTAATAATCTTTTATAACTTTTGTACTTTGCAGCTAGCGTTAAGAAACACCAACATATGGATTCTGATGAGGAGACAAAGTGAGGACAACACTGTCAGAAGCCAAATAAGTGAGGACAAACACTGTCCAGAAGTCCCAGACATAAGTGAGGACAAACACTGTCCAGAAGTCCCAAATGTTGTATCATCTTCTAAAGTAAGTATGTGGACAATAAAATGTATAAAACCTATAATTAGAAAAAAGTCTAAAAATACATCTATTTTATATTTCTGTTTGTTTTAGGTTTATACTACCAATGACGGGATGATGAACATTGAAGAAGACTCTATGGCACCTCCAGAGTGTTCCCTAGAGAACAGAGAAAAAACTCAGACATGTGAGTAGATTATAATCATGAGATTTAGGTCTGATGTATGTTCAGATCCAAATACAAGACACCAGGAACAGAAATATATGTCCAGCATCCACCTCCCCATGATTGCTGGTTTCTGTAGGTCTGGCTTGTGAGATCACTGTAGTAATAGCTGATAAATGTGACCAGCCATTCATTTCCAGTTCTCTAGAGACCAATATTACTAGTAAGGGCAGAGTCAGACGGCCGTATAACTCATGGGAGAATAGCATCGCTCTGCATGGACTGGCCGGGCACTTCTCCTGACCTGAGCAAGAGGCGTGATGGATTACTATGCAGCTGTCAAGCTCAGGTCAGGA
Source organism: Oophaga sylvatica (assembly GCA_033576555.1). NCBI lineage: Eukaryota > Metazoa > Chordata > Amphibia > Anura > Dendrobatidae > Oophaga > Oophaga sylvatica. Next base: position 7,341 of record JARQOD010002622.1, on the reverse strand, counting down.
GAGCCCACAGCCAGTACGAGTTTTACCATGCGATTCTGACAGGAGAAATACGGCCGTCTGTCTCTGCCCTAAGACTCCATTCTTGCTGGTAGACTGGGGTCCTGGCAGGATATTACCTTACTGTTGTCTTAATCGGTCTTACAGACAGGTGTTCTTACTTGTTTCTATTGTTTTTACTATTAATTTACTTGTCTTTCTTCTACTTAACAGGCAGACAGAGTCTTCTTCCAAAATTGATGGTGATAAGCAGTGTTTCACTGCTAAAATCAGCGAGCCATCCCCCTCCTCATTGTCAGGTATGTACAGATTTACAGGACATCCTATTATACCCTGTAATACAAAAGTGAAATGTGAATCAGCACTTAAAGGTCCAGAAAATTACTTTCTTTATTCCCACTGCAGTGTGTCTTGTCTTTCATGTTATGTGACAATTAGTTCCCATTATTATTAGTGAGAGCTTGGTGACTGTCTGATCATGGACTTCTACGAATAATCTTTTATAACTTTTGTACTTTGCAGCTAGCGTTAAGAAACACCAACATATGGATTCTGATGAGGGAGACATAAGTGAGGACAAACACTGTCCAGAAGTCCCAGACATAAGTGAGGACAAACACTGTCCAGAAGTCCAGACATAAGTGAGGACAAACACTGTCCAGAAGTCGCAGACATAAGTGAGACAAACACTGTCCAGAAGTCCCAGACATAAGTGAGGACAAACACTGTCCAGAAGTCCCAGACATAAGTGAGGACAAAGACTGTCCAGAATATCCAGACATAAGTGAGGACAAACACTGTCCAGAAGTCCCAAATGTTGTATCATCTTCTAAAGTAAGTATGTTGACAATAAAATGTATAAAACATATTAGAAAAAAGTCTAAAATACATCTATTTTATATTTCTGTTTGTTTTAGGTATATACTACCAATGACGGGATGATGAACAATGAAGAAGACTCTATGGCACCTCCAGAGTGTTCCCTAGAGAACAAGAAATAACCTCAGACATGTGAGTAGATTATTATCATGAATTTAGGTCTGATGTATGTTCAGATCCAAATACAAGACAAGAGGAACAGAAATATATGTCCAGCATCCACCTCCCCATGATTGCTGGTTTCTGTAGGTCTGGCTTGTGAGATCACTGTAGTAATAGCTGATAAATGTGACCAGCCATTCATTTCCAGTTCTCTAGAGACCAATATTACTAGTAAGGGCAGAGTCAGACGGCCGTATAACTCATGGGAGAATCGCATTGCTCTGCATGGACTGGCCCGGCACTTCTCCTGACCTGAGCAAGACGGCGTGATGGATTACTATGCAGCTGTCAAGCTCAGGTCAGGAGAGCCCACAGCCAGTACGAGGTTTACCATGCGATTCTCGACATCGAGAAATACGGCCGTCTGTCTCTGCCCTAAGACTCCATTCTTGCTGGTAGACTGGGGTCCTGGGCAGGATATTACCTTACTGTTGTCTTAATCGGTCTTACAGACAGGTGTTCTTACTTGTTTCTATTGTTTTTACTTTTTTTAATTTACTTGTCTTTCTTCTACTAAACAGGCAGACAGAGTCTTCTTCCAAAATTGATGGTGATAAGCAGTGTTTCACTGCTAAAATCAGCGAGCCATCCCCCTCCTCATTGTCAGGTATGTACAGATTTACAGGACATCCTATTATACCCTGTAATACAAAAGTGAAATGTGAATCAGCACTTAAAGGACCAGAAAATTACTTTCTTTATTCCCACTGCAGTGTGTCTTGTCTTTCATGTTATGTGACAATTAGTTCCCATTATTATTAGTGATAGCTTGGTGACTGTCTGATCATGGACTTCTACTAATAATCTTTTATAACTTTTGTACTTTGCAGCTAGCGTTAAGAAACACCAACATATGGATTCTGATGAGGGAGACATAAGTGAGGACAAACACTGTCCAGAAGTCCCAGACATAAGTGAGGACAAACACTGTCCAGAAGTCCCAGACATAAGTGAGACAAACACTGTCCAGAAGTCCAATGTTGCTTATTCAAAGTAAGTATGTGGACAATAAAATGTATAAAACCTATAATTAGAAAAAAGTCTAAAAATACATCTATTTTATATTTCTGTTTGTTTAGGTATATACTACCAATGACGGGATGATGAACAATGAAGAAGACTCTATGGCACCTCCAGAGTGTTCCCTAGAGAACAGAGAAAAAACCTCAGACATGTGAGTAGATTATTATCATGAGATTTAGGTCTGATGTATGTTCAGATCCAAATACAAGACACGAGGAGCAGAAATATATGTCCAGCATCCACCTCCCCATGATTGCTGGTTTCTGTAGGTCTGGCTTGTGAGATCACTGTAGTAATAGCTGATAAATGTGACCAGCCATTCATTTCCAGTTCTCTAGAGACCAATATTACTAGTAAGACTCCATTCTTGCTGGTAGAATTGGGTCCTGGGCAGGATATTACCTTACTGTTGTCTTAATTGGAATTACAGACAGGTGTTCTTACTTGTTTCTGTTGTTTTTACAGTTAATTTACTTGTCTTTCTTCTACCTAACAGGCAGAGAGAGTCTTCTTCTCACAAAACTGATTTACCTGCTAAAAGCAGCGAGTCATCCTCGTCCTCATTGTCAGGTACATACAGATTTTTAGGCCATTCTCTTATAGCCTATAATAAAATTAAATGTGAATTTGCACATAAATGCTCAGAAAATTACTTTATCTTTTCCGCTGTCCCCCTGAGTATTCCGCTTTTGTTTTATTAAAATTTTCCATACGAATCAAAAGTTGTTGTCCTTTTTAATTTAGTTCTAACTTTTCTGGTCTTTAGCAAGTAGGCGTGGCTCACAGGATTCTCTGGGGGCGTGGCTCACAGGATTCTCTGGGGGCGTGGCTGATAGAATTCTCTGGGGCATGGCTCACAGGATTCTTTGGGGGCGTGGCTCACAGGATTCTCTGGGGGCATGGCTCACAGGGTTCTCTGGGACGTGGCTGATAGAATTCTCTGGGGGCATGGCTCACAGGATTCTCTGGGGGCGTGGCTCACAGGATTCTCTGGGGGCATGGCTCACATGATTTTTTGGGGGGCGTGGCTCACAGGATTCTCTGGGGGCGTCTTTTCAGGCTGCTTTGCTATTATTACCTGTGAGCCACGCCCTCATGGTAAAGACCATTACAATTAGCACTAAATAAAAAGTCCCAAATCTCTGGAGCCGTACGGGGATTTTGACAATTCCAAAAAAAGAATACTCAGGGGAGCAGCGGGAATTAATTAAGAGTGAATTGTGGACACTTTTGACCTGGTGATCGGTCCTGTTAAAAGTTACTCTGACATTTTATCTAACTGATTATATAATAATACTTTGGCTTCCTGCATGTAATGTCATGGTAATAAGGGGACACAGTTCCTTTGGGAGACCCCACATGGCGGCACACAGGAAAGCTACAGGTGCATATTAATCAGTTTGCATAACTCTATAAAGATACAAAGCTAACCTTATAGGAGTTATAATCAACATCTGTTTCTGACTTTTTGATTAGATTCTCCTGTTCAGAAGAAAAGAAAATATTTTCTAAAACTGAGAAAACAAAAAAAAACAGAGGAAGGAGAAGAGGGGAAAAGGAGACGAGGTAAGTGTGACAATAAGCTCCATGCTGTATGATGTCAGTGTGAAGAATTCATGTGGAGCAGATGTGATCTGTCAGTGGTGGGATTGTCACATGTATGATGACTGACAATGATCCCGGACCTGTGTATAGAGAAGATCCCTCTACCGTCCTCCCACAGTGACACCACAGTAGAATCCTCTAATATGGAGTCTTATTACTTTCATGAGTTTTACATCTTTTCTCATAGGTTCGATCTTCCGCCGGATGATATCATCCTGCCGGCGTGGATTATCCAGGGCTGCTCGCGCTGTCAGAGAAAGCTGCCTTTTTGCCTGCTGTCACCAGGGCAGCATCGTCATCTCAAGGACAGAAAACCCCCACATCTAGCGCCCTGAAGAAAGTGCAGCACATCCACAATCACTGCTGTACCTGTATGGAAGGACTTGTACATCTACCTGTGCTCTTCTGACCTGCAAGAAACATCTTCAAGAACATCTGTACATCCTTCCCTGCAATTCTTAATTAAAAAATTTAAATAAATACAAATTTAAAATTGATTAATGTCCTTTTGAATCTAATTGAATAATGGTGATTTTAACACTTTTACCACCTTAGACGTATAGGTACATCTAAGGTTGGCTCCATCTGTTTGCTGCGGGCTCCAGTGAAGAGCCCCCAACTTTTCTGCCACATGTCAGCAGATTTGATCAGTCTCTGACAGTGGCACTTAACATGCTCGCGCCAGAAGCGCATCACTAATTCCGCCCATCGGCACCCGTGTCACATGGGTTCGCCGATGGGTCGGTATGACAACCCGGGGTCAGTCTGCAAGAGACCCCTGTGGTTGTCATTGCTGGATAGCTATGAGCACTGCCAAGCGGTCAGCCCTCCTAGCAAGTGAGCACAGGGCTGCAGCCCTACTCTCTGTAACACAAATGATCGGATGCACTACAGAAACATGGCACTCATTGAACTAGTATAGATGTAGGTGCACAAGTAGGGTCTCCAGCCCGAATCATGAAACAAAATAAACTTGGCACTCAAATGTAGAATAATAGATCAAAAAAAGTAATTGTTGCTGTGGTAGCGCTTTTCCTCTGCTACCATTGTAGCCTATAGCGCCTTTTTCCTGACCTCTGTGTGGCCTCTTCCCAGCGCATTATCCTTATTAGCAGTTGCTTTCAGCGCCTTTTCCCCAGCCACTCGTTTCTACTTCCAAGTTTCTTACCCATGGTGGTTTACTTTACCATATCCGTTTTGTCAAAGTGTTAAATTGTACATATGGTCTGAGGAAGGCTGATGTTTTTCAGCCGAAAACGTTTACCTGTTATGTACATCACTTTTTTCTTCCACGGATACTAATAAAAGTAAAAACCACAGCAACAATTACTTTTTTTGATCTATTATTCTACGTTTGAGTGCCAAGTTTATTTTGTTACAAATGATCGGATGATCGCAGCTTCTAGTCTTCCATGGAGAATACTGAAGCAGGTAAAAAGTAAAAAAAAAAATTTTTTTCACATATTTTCTATCACCGCGTTCAGAATCGCCCGCTCCATCAATGTATAAAAATAATTCATCTGATTGGTAACGGCGTAACGAGAAAAAAAATCAAAACGGCTGAATTACGTTTTTTGGTTGCCACAACATTGCAATAAAATGCAATAACGAGCGATCAAAAGATTATATCTACCCCAACATGGTATAAGTTAAAACCTCAGCTCGGCACACAAAAAATAAGCTCTCACCCAGCCCAAGATCACGAAAAATGGACACGCTACGGGTCTTGGAAAATGGTGCCTTTTTTTTTTTTTGAAACTCTGGATTTTTTTCTCACCATTTAAATAAAAAAGAACCTATACACATTTGGTATCTACAAACTTGTAATGACCAAGAAAATCATAGTGGCAGGTCAGTTTTAGCATCTAGTGAATAAGTGAAAAAAAATTTGCAGACACATTGAATGTTTTTCCCATTTTCAAGTACACTTTACGGCAAAACCAATCATGTCTTTCAAAAATACAACTCATCGTGCAAAAAACAAGCCCTCTCATAACCTATTGTCAGAAAAATAAAAAAGTTAAGGCTCTGGGAAGAAGGGGAGCAAAAAACAGAAGCTGAAAAACAAAAAAAAAAAAATGTTGAAGGTGTTAATGGCATATTAATATGATACATGTCATAAATGTCTGATGGGTTGGACACCAAACAGGAGAAGACTGGTTCTATATCTCCCATTAATCTCTAAACCCGGACAATAGTGGAGATGACCTGACATTTTGTTAGTCCTAAAGGTATTTAGAAAAAATGTTCCGGCTCACTTCAAGTATAAAAAATATCTTCTTTATTTCATATAAATAAAACATGAATAAGCTCCTCGGACATCACATAGCACTGGAGGACAAGCTACGCATTTCGACCACCACAATGGTCTTTATCAAAGCTTGTAGTCCTAAGGGTACATGCACATAGCACTTTATAGACGCTGACTGATTATTTTTTAGGTAGACACTGCAGGAAAATGTAGGCGTTGTTTTTCCTCAGGCGTCTTTTTTAGTAATTTTTGCAGTTGGCATCTTTTTTTGTGAACTGTATATAAAGTAGTGAGCGTCTTTGAAACAGAAGCCATCAGCAGAATGAACAAGTCACTTATATTATCCACTTTATAGATTTTGAAGCTGGAGACTGATAAAAAAGCTGAAAAAGACTGAAACACACAGTATGCACAGCAAGTTGTTTTTACATCGCATATGTTCAGTCACTTACATTTTTGTTTAGTGCTTTTCATAAGGCCGGGATCACACATGCGAGGAATGCGGCCGAGTCTCGCATGTTGATTCCTGGCACTGCCGCCGGCCTCGTGAGTGAAGTGTGCGGCCGCATAGCAATACATGGAGCCGCACGCTCCGCTCCCGAGGCCGGTGGCAGTGCCGGGTATTAACATGGAGACTCGGCCGTATTGCTCACATGTGTGACCCTGGCCTAAGGGATCCAGGCAGAATCCACCTGAAAGAAATCTTGTGTGCACAGACCCTAGTGGCAACCAATCTAGGGGCAAACGATGATCTGGTTTTGCAAGAACTGAGACGCTTTTACCTCAGTGGTGCTCTACTTGAGATATATGCACAAAAACAAGTTGTATTCTGTGCTGTAGATCCTGGGGGACACAGTAGACGCACCCCACCAGAGGTGTCGAAAAAGGCTCAGCATAGGTAAGACAAAACATCTGAGGGGGCCCATGTTTGCAAATATAGTTATGCACAATAATCGTGTGTATAGGGGAACCTCAGCAGATGACCCGGCTGTTACTGAAAATAAATCTCTACAAAACCCAAACCCGATATTACGGCCATACTGTGACCATATAGTGGTGGATAACAGTCCTGCAGAACACATTAAGAGATTATACTAAAATTATTGAATGTGATATACAGCGTCATAAAAGGAGCAGCATGATCAAATATAGTAAAATATAACAATTTTTATTAGTTTGTCATAAAGTATATAACACAAAAAATACAATTACTGCTGGAGAGGTACACTCACTGTTAACATGGAACATGAATACAGAAACCAAAAAGGACAAACCTTTACATCGTATGTGGTGAAGTCTAAAATGATTACAGTATGAACATGAACTGTAGATATGAACTATTAGTATATACGGTAATAATAAAACTTGGTATCAAAATGATGATTAGCATAAGTGCATCATAATCAGTTCATAAATATAAGTAA
>JARQOD010002621.1:0-75203 GCA_033576555.1 Oophaga sylvatica | reverse complement strand
GGACCGGCTGCAGTACCTGAGCTTGTGAACCCTGATCTCCAATGAGAGATCTCACCCTGGGCATGCTCAGAAGGGGAAAACAAGGACTTTGTCCTAAAGACGTCTGCTCGCTGCTAACGAGTACTGGCCATAATAGCAGAGCCTGGAGGGGCAGAAGTAATCCTCTGCACACTGTTAGACTGGGCGAGACGCTGGGACCGACGTCTAAGCTGAGCAGAGTCCACTGCGGCCAGAGACGAATGGGAGACCGCAGCCGGAATGGCTTGAGATTCCCATTGTGCAGAAGCGGGAACTCGACCCCTAACAGCCGTCACTCTAAACTTTCATCTCAAACAAGGAGAAGACTGATCAGAGATGCAGCCAATAGGACCATGATCACTCTGGATGCACTGCAGAGATCTACAGCTGAGGTGGGACAGTCTGTCCATAGGACAACAATCAGTCGTACACTTCACAAATCTGGCCTTTATGGAAGAGTGGCATGAAGAAAGCCATTTCTAAAAGATATCCATAAAAAGTGTAATTTAAAGCAACAAGCCACCTGGAAGACACACCAAACATGTGGAAGAAGATGCTCTGGTCAGATGAAACCAAAATCGAACTTTTGGATACAATGCCAAACGATATGTTTGGCGTAAAGAAAACACAGCTCATCACCCTGAACACACTATCCCCATTGTCAAACATAATGGTGGCAGCATCATGGTTTGGGCCTGCTTTTCTTCAGCAGGGACAGGGAAACTGGTTCAAATTGATGGGAAAACGGATGGAGCCAAATACAGGACCATTTTTGAACAAAACCTGTTGGAGTCTGCAAATGAACTGAGACTGGGACGGAGATTTGCCTTCCAACAAGACAATGATCCCAAACATAAAGCGAAATCTACAATGGAATGGTTCACAAATAAACGTATCCAGGTGTTAGAATGGACAAGTCAAAGTCCTGATCTGAATCCAATCGAGAATCAGTGGAAAGAGCTGAAACCTGCTGTTCACAATTGATCTCCATCCAACCTCACTAAGCTAGAGCCGTTTGCCAAGGAAGAATTGGCAAGAATTTCAGTTTCTTGATGTACAAAACTGAGAGAGACATACCCCAAACAACTTGCAGCTGTAATCGCAGCAAAAGGTGGCGCAAAAAAGTATTAAGTTAAAAGGGCCTAATTATTTTGTGCGCCCCACTTTTCACTATTTGTATTTCCACAATAATTTTAAATAACCAATAAATTTCATTCAACTTCACAATTGTGTCCCAATTGTTGATTCTTCACCAAAAATTTACATTTGGTATCTTCATGTTTGAAGCATGATATGTGGGTAAAGGTTGAAAATTTCCAGGGAGCCGAATACTTTCGCAAGGCACTGCATGTTTTTAGTTTCATGCAAATCCTGCTTTATGGCCCGTTTTGAGAATTTTTGGACAAAGTCTTTAAAATATAGATATCTGATATGTAACCTTAATAATACTCAGTTCACAGTCTAGAGGATTCATGAAGACAAAGATTACATGAATTTGAGGTTTCTTAAATTATGAGAAAATGGATGAAACGCTTTTTGGATAAAGTGGCATAAAACACACCTCTCTTGGAGATGGAAAGGACAGCTAAAGGGGTTATGGAGGAGGCTGATTTTTTTATATATTTTTGAGTAGGTGTGTCTGATCTATTTGCTCATAATTTAGGAAAAGTAGCTAAGAGTAGACTGTAATTGTAATACATTTCTTGTACTAAACCACAGTAATGACCAAAAATGAAGATTTAATTTATTATTTAATATTATTTAGGTTTTTAAACCAAATCATCAGTGATATTGTCATTTTTGGTGATATGGTGTGAATACTTTTCCATCCAATTATGACAAGAGCATTCTTAAGGTGATACCTTTATTGGCTAACCAGAAAATTATATGTTCGCAAGCTTTCAGAGCGCAGAGGCTCCTTCTTCAGGCAAGATTACATTTGGAATAATAAGAAAGACACATTAGATGCTTACTATAGTAGGAAATTTGTTCAAGACCTGGGAGGTGTGATGCCTTCAAAAGATAAGCAAAGGAAATCAAATTAGCATTTTCTTACAAATGGAGAGCTAGTGGGCATGTGTTATTAGCTATCTGGAGTCCTTCTGGTGAAGGTGTGAACTGTGTCTATGTAATGAGTCATAAAACCGGGTGTTAAGTTGAGTCCTAGTGTCAAAGTATTGAACATCCTAATAAGTTTGAATTCCCATATTTTTCTCTCCCTGTCATCCTTAAAATGACCTTTTAGTATTAAGACTTTTAAGTCTGTCATACAATGTCCAGTTCCAGAGAAATGTTTTCCCACAGGCGTGGGAAAGGGTTTAAGGATGACAGGGAGAGAAAAATATGGGAATTCAAACTTATTAGGATGTTCAATACTTTGACACTAGGACTCAACTTAACACCCGGTTTTATGACTCATTACATAGACACAGTTCACACCTTCACCAGAAGGACTCCAGATAGCTAATAACACATGCCCACTAGCTCTCCATTTGTAAGAAAATGCTAATTTGATTTCCTTTGCTTATCTTTTGAAGGCATCACACCTCCCAGGTCTTGAACAAATTTCCTACTATAGTAAGCATCTAATGTGTCTTTCTTATTATTCCAAATGTAATCTTGCCTGAAGAAGGAGCCTCTGCGCTCTGAAAGCTTGCGAACATATAATTTTCTGGTTAGCCAATAAAGGTATCACCTTAAGAATGCTCTTGTCATAATTGGATGGAAAAGTATTCACATCGATTTTTCTGGCTAACACGGTACCACAATATAATTTATTATTGTACACCATGGTGATATGGTAAAATAATAGGGTTGTAATAGGCAATCTTCAGCATAGTTTAACTAACACTTCTATAATCTTCTAAGTACATTATAGGTCAAGAGTATTTTCTAATCATGTATATCTAAAACATATATGTTAACAAGTTTTTTACTCATCCGTTAGTATTGTGATATTAAATTTGAAGCTTTACCCATTATTCTGCACATCAGATATAGTGATATTTTAAGTGGTTTTCCAGGATTTGTGAAAAAATGTCCAAAGAGTAGTGAAAAGACAAACGTCATTAATTATCTTTTTAATCACAGTTCATTCTAATGCCGCAGCTCCATAATTCCCATTATTCGCCTCTGTTAAGTACCCAATAGCAATTGGGTCCCAACAATGCACTCTCGACAGATGTAGCTAGTCAATGACCTCTACATTTATGTACCATAGGATAACTGGTGAAGCTTGTGATTTTCAATAGCTGTCACATGTGTATGGTCAGCTTACCAGTCCTAAATAAGTTTTCAAAGATTAGAGAGATCATTATAATAGCATTTTGGCAGCAGTATGGAGATTTCAGGTAAATTCTAGATACAGGATCCTTGCGAAAGTATTCGGCTCCCTGGAACTTTTCAACCTTTTCCCACATATCATGCTTCAAACATAAAGATACCAAATGTAAATTTTTGATGAAGAATCAACAACAAGTGGGACACAATTGTGAAGTTGAACAAAATTTATTGACTATTTTAAAATTTTTTGGAAATACAAAAACTGAAAAGTGGGGTGTGCAATATTATTCGGCCCCTTTACTTTCAGTGCAGCAAATTCACTCCAGAAGTTCATTGTGGATCTCTGAATGATCTAATGTTGTCCTAAATGACTAATGATGATAAATATAATCCACCTGTGTGTAATGAAGTCTCCGTATAAATGCACCTGCTCTGTGATAGTCTCAGGGTTCTGTTTGAAGCATAGAGAGCATCATGAAACCCAAGGAACTGTTATGATTTGGTAGCTGAGGAGAGCAGGCAAAAAAGGAAATACACCAGAGCAGTTGGAAACTATGAGATTGCAGTACCCTGACTAACCACCACAACTAGAGGCAGCCGTGGAGCATTCCTACGTTGGTCCTAGACGCCTCGTCACAGCCTGAGAAACTATCTACACCTAAAGATAGAAAGAGGAAAGCTATCTGCCCCGGAGCAGATCCCCAAAGAACATAGAAAGCCCCCAAACATGTAATGGCAGTTAGACAAGAAGAAATACTGACACAGACAGAAAATAGTATAAGCAAACGTTGGGGCCCAAACTTACTAAATAGAAAAGGATAGGAAGGGCACTTACTGCAATCCCAAAAAACCCTGAAAAACACCAACTCTACTAATTTCAAAAACACCTGAGATCACACGACCTCTACCACCTAAATTAGTTCTCTGGTGTAACCAAAAACAAAACAGCAGCCACTGAAAAAACTGGATAAAGCAAATGTACAAACATCAGTGGCTGAACTGAACTGAGAGGCAAAAGCCCCCAGAGGGGACCCTGAAGGCCCCCACAGAAGTGCAGGACAAAATGCAAAAATCAAGCACAAAAACAAAAAGAAGAAAATGTCTTATCTGTTAGCAGGAGATTCAGACACGACACAGCAGGCTACCAAGGAAACAGGAATCAAGGATTGAGACCAGAACAATTGATCACCGGCAACCCTGATGGGAAGGTGACTCCCTTATATAAGACCAGTCAGTAACACCTGATTCCCAATCCTCACAATCTTCACTGGACAGTCCAGTACCGTTTGTAACCACCAGAGGGAGCTTCTGCTCAGAACTCATTTCCAGACTATTCACAACAGTACCCCCCCTTGAGGAGGGGTCACCGAACCCTCATTTGAGCAACCAGGTCGGTCAGGATGAGTTCTATGATACGCACGGATGAGTCTCCTAGCATGGATGTCCGAAGCAAACACCCAAGAATTGTCTTCCTGACCATAACCTCTTCATTTAACCAAATACTGGAGTTTCCGTCTAGAAAAACGAGAATTCAATATTTTCTCAACCACATACTCCAGATTGCCCTCAACCAAAACAGGGTTAGGAGGCACAGTAGTAGGAACCACTGGCTCAACAAACCTCTTCAACAAGGACTTGTGGAACACGTTATGGATCTTAAATGTCCCTGGAAGAAGCAAACGAAAAGAAACAGGGTTAAGAATCTCCATGATCTTATAAGGTCCAATGAACCTAGGCTTAAATTTAGGAGATGCCACTCTCATAGGAATATTTCTTGAGGACAACCAGACCAAGTCCCCCACTTTAAACCGAGGACCATCAGTCCTATGCCGGTTAGCAAACCGCTGGGCCCTCTCCTGAGAGAGGGACAACCTCTCTACTACGTGGTCCCAAATCTGTTGCATACGCTCCACAACAGAGTCAACACCTGGGCAGACAGAAGCCTCCGTCTGTCCAGAAGAAAATCGAGGGTGAAACCCAGAATTACAGAAAAATGGGGACATCAAAGTGGCAGAGCTAGCCCTATTATTAAGAGCAAACTCAGCCAAAGGCAAAAAAGAGACCCAGTCATCCTGATCAGCAGACACAAAGCATCTCAGATAAGTCTCCAATGTCTGGTTTGTTCTCTCAGTTTGACCATTGGTCTGAGGATGAAACGCCGAGGAGAAAGACAATTGAACACCAATTTTAGAACAAAAGGTCCTCCAAAATCTGGAAACAAACTGGACTCCTCTGTCAGACACAATGTTCTCAGGAATGCCGTGTAAACGAACCACGTGCTGAAGGAACAAAGGCACCAATTCAGAGGAGGAAGGCAACTTAGGTAATGGCACAAGATGTATGATCTTGGAAAACCTATCGTAAATCACCCAGATGACGGTCATTCTCTGAGAAACAGGGAGGTCGGAAATGAAATCCATAGAGATATGGGTCCATGGTCTCTTGGGCACCGGTAATGGCATCAACAAACCACTAGAACGAGAGCAAGGCTTGGAGCGAGAGCAAGTCCCGCAGGACTGCACAAACTCCCTGACATCACGAGACAAGGTAGGCCACCAAAAGGACCGACCAACCAAGTCCCTGGTACCAAAAATTCCGGGATGACCGGCCAACGCGGAACAATGAATCTCAGACATTACACTCTTTTTCCACTGGTCCGGGACAAACAATTTCCCAACAGGGCAGCGCTCGGGCTTATCCTCCTGGCACCCCTACAGAGCCAGTCTCAAATTGGGCGAGATGGCGGAAAGAACTACACCCTCTTTCAAAATAACAGAAGGATCAGATAACTCAGGAGAGTCCGCCAGGAAACTCCTCGAGAGGGCATCCGCCTTAACATTTTTAGTGCCAGGAAGAAATGAAACCACAAAATTAAAACGTGTGAAAAATAAGGCCCACCTGGCCTGTCTAGGATTAAGTCGCTTGGCAGATTCCAGATAAACTAGATTCTTATGGTCAGTAAGGACCACCACCTGATGTTTGGCTCCCTCCTGCCAATGTCTCCACTCTTCAAAAGCCCACTTCATGGCTAATAACTCCCGATTACCCACGTCATAATTACTTTCAGTGGGAGAAAATTTTCGAGAGAAAAAGGCACAAGGGTTACTTTTAGAGGTCTCTGGATCTCTTTGGGACAAAATGGCACCTGTCCCAATTTCAGAGGTATCAACCTCCACCTGAAATGGTAGAGAAACATCAGGCTGCCTTAGAACAGGAGCAGAAGTGAATCTCTGCTTAAGTTCCTGAAATGCAGAGACTGCCTCAGGAGGCCAATTCACCACATCAGAACCCTTCTTGGTCAAATCAGTTAATGGTTTAACAATAACAGAGAAATTACCAATAAATTTACGATAAAAATTGGCAAAACCCAAGAATCTTTGAAGAGCCTTTAAAGAAGTAGGTTGGACCCAATCACAGATAGCCTGAACTTTGACCGGGTCCATTTCAATAACAGATGGGGACAAAATGAAACCCAGAAATGGGATCCTCTGAACGCCAAAAAGACACTTTGATCCCTTCACATACAGAGCATTCTCTCTCAAAATCTGGAACACAGTCCGAACATGTTTTACATGAGAGTCCCAGTCATTGGAAAAAATCAAGATATCATCCAAATAAACAATCAGAAATTTATCCACAAAATCCCTGAAAATGTCATTCATGAAGGACTGGAAGACAGAAGGAGCATTAGTGAGCCCAAAGGGCATCACAAGGTACTCAAAATGCCCTTCAGGGGTATTAAATGCCGTCTTCCATTCATCCCGTGCTTAATGCGAATAAGGTTATATGCCCCCCTGAGGTCAAGCTTGGTAAACCAAGTAGCGTTTTTCACCCTGGAAAACAGATCAGAGATCAAGGGTAACGGATATTGATATTTCACAGTAATATTGTTCAAGAGACGATAATCAATACACGGCCTTAATGAACCATCCTTTTTGGCCACAAAGAAAAAACCGGCACTTTAAGGGTGAAGAGGATGGTCTGATATGACCCTTCTCCAATGAATCCTTGATATAAGACCGCATAGCGTCATGTTCAGGTACAGACAAGTTAAAAAGGCGACCTTTAGGGAATTTACTACCAGGCACAAATTCAATAGCGCAGTCATAGCTCCTATGGGGAGGTAAGGATGCAGATTTACTTTCGCTAAACACATCAGAAAAATCAATCAAAAAGTCAGGAACATCCTGAGCCTGCGGGGAGGCAGAAAAAACAGGAGTGTTGGTATTAACACATTGACAGCCCCAACTGGTAACAGACACAGATTTCCAATCCAAAACAGGATTATGAGACTGTAACCAAGGGAAACCCAGTACGATAATGTCATGCAGATTATACAGAACCAAAAATTTGCAACTCTCCTGATGATCAGGTTCTACCCTCATTATCACCTGAGTAGAGAACTGAGGTTTATTCTCAGCCAAAGGGGTAGAATCGATCCCCAGTAGGGAATAGACTTCCGTAGGGGTATCAAGGGAAACCCACAACGTTTAGCAAAATCAAAATCCATCAGGTTAATAGCTGCTCCAGAATCAACAAAAGCCTGAGCAGAAAATGAGGACAGAGAGCATATCAGGGTAACAGTTAACAAAAACTTAGTCTGAACACTACCCAAGACAACTGAGCGAGCAAAACGTCTTCCCCGCTTAGGGCAGACAGAAATAGCATGAGAGGCATCACCACAGTAGAAACATAACCCATTGCGCTTTCGAAATTCATTACGCTGTGCCCCAGAAACCACTCTATCACACTGCATGGATTCAGAAGCAGGTTCACAAGGCAACATTATTCGACGCATACCTTTCCGCTCACGCAAACGTCTGTCAATTTGAATCGCTAATGACATAGAATCATTGAGACCAGAGGGAACAGGGAATCCCACCATAACATCCTTTACATTATCTGACAGTCCCTTCCGAAAAAGAGCTGCCAAAGCGTCGTCATTCCATTTGGTCAGGACTGCCCACCTACGGAATCTCTGACAGTATAACTCAGCGTTCTCAAGCCCCTGACTTAATGCCAACAAAGTTTTTTCAGCTTGATCAGTGACATTAGGCTCATCGTACAATAACCCCAAAGCCTGAAAAAATGCATCAACATCACTCAAAACAGGATCCCCAGGTGTCAGGGAAAAAGCCCAATCCTGAGGGTCGCCACGCAGGAGAGAGATGACAATTTGAACCTGCTGCGCTGTGTTCCCTGAGGACTTAGATTTTAAGGCAAAAAACAATTTACAGTTATTTTTGAAATTCAGAAACTTAGCTCGATCCCCTAAAAACAAATCTGGCATGGGAATCCTAGGTTCCACAACAGGCAACCTAGCAAGATAGTAGCAATACTCCGAACTTCAGTGGCAAGCTGATCCACATGGCCAGACAACTGTGCAAACTCCATTGAGAGAAAAAAAAAATCCTCCTCAGCACCCAGAGATACAGAGGGAAAAAAAAAAAAATGCAGCAAACAGAAAAAAAAAAATAAAAATCTCTGACAACTCTGACAACTTTTTTCTTTCACAATATTTTTCCCTTCTGTGAGTACCATATAATTTTCAGTTTTGGCCGGTGATACTGTTATGATTTGGTAGCTGAGGAGAGCAGGCAAAAAAGGAAATACACCAGAGCAGTTGGAAACTATGAGATTGCAGTACCCTGACTAACCACCACAACTAGAGGCAGCCGTGGAGCGTTCCTACGTTGGTCCTAGACGCCTTGTCACAGCCTGAGAAACTAACTACATCTAAAGATAGAAAGAGGAAAGCTATCTGCCCAGGAGCAGATCCCCAAAGAACATAGAAAGCCCCCAAACATGTAATGGCAGTTAGACAAGAAGAAATACTGACACAGACAGAAAATAGTATGAGCAAACGTTGGGGCCCAAACTTACTAAATAGAAAAGGATAGGAAGGGCAGTTACTGCAATCCCAAAAAACCCTGAAAAGCACCAACTCTACTAATTTCAAAAACACCTGAGATCACACGACCTCTACCACCTAAATTAGTTCTCTGGTGTAACCAAAAACAAAACAGCAGCCACTGAAAAAACTGGAAAAAGCAAATGTACAAACATCAGTGGCTGAACTGAACTGAGAGGCAAAAGCCCCCAGAGGGGACCCTGAAGGCCCCCACAGAAGTGCAGGACAAAATGCAAAAATCAAGCACATAAACAAAAAGAAGAAAATGTCTTATCTGTTAGCAGGAGATTCAGACACCGACACAGCAGGCTACCAAGGAAACAGGAATCAAGGATTGAGACCAGAACAATTGATCACCGGCAACCCTGATGGGAAGGTGACTCCCTTATATAAGACCAGTCAGTAACACCTGATTCCCAATCCTCACAATCTTCACTGGACAGTCCAGTACCGTTTGTAACCACCAGAGGGAGCTTCTGCTCAGAACTCATTTCCAGCCTATTCACAACAGGAACAAAACAGGCAGGTCCGTTATACTGTTGTGGAGAAGATTACAGCCGGATCTGGATACAAAATGATTTCCAAAATTTAAACATCCCAAAGAGCACTGTGCAAGTGATCATATTGAAATGGAAGGAGCATCATACCACTGCAAATCTACCTAGACACTGCTGTTGTTAGGGTCTGCGGAACGCACCTAATAGATATATTAGAGAGGTGCGTTCGCAGCCCGGGGTCCATAGTGCAGGCGAATTCTGCTTCTAGTAAGATGGCAAAATAGCGAACTCTGTTATCCGGCAGAGTCGCTAAAATGAACGCCGTAGCGCGCTGTGGCAGTTAGTGCGAACTCTGTTAATCTCCAGAGCCGCTAACGGGAATGCCACAGCGCTATATGGCGATAGGTGCGAACTCACTTAGCTTCAGTGAGCCGCAAAGTAAAACGCTAGGGAGCTGAACCAGCGTTATAAAGAGAACCCTGTTGCGTCACAGAGCCGCTGAGAAAAAGACTGTGTCCTGTTAACACCACAGGGATACACAGATAACTGCTTTGTGGATAGCAGTCCGTGATCATGCAGACAGCAACGCAATCAAGCAATCTCCTCACCGGAGAAGCCGGTATTCTAGGGGCTTATTTCAGCCAAGTCCTAACCACTTGCACTCAAATCTCCTCACCGGAGGTGCCGGTATTCTAGGGGCTTATTTCAGCCGAGCCCTAACCACATGCGTGCATGATCATACTGGCGCAAACACATAATGCAATTGATACAAGTGCATGGCGTCCCAGCCATGCCACCCTTTTATAGTAATAGCTACAGGACCTGCCAGACACAAGGACCAATGAAACTGTTCCAGAACACCAGTAGTCACAGGACCTTCCTGGTGGACCAATAGGAGCTGCTGCAGTACCTGAGCATGTGACCCCTGATCTCCAATGAGAGATCTCACCCTGGGCATTCTCAGAAGAGGAAAACAAGGATTTTGTCCTAAAGACGTCTCCTCGCCGCTAACGAGTACTGGCCATAATAGCAGAGCCTGGAGGGGCAGCAGTAATCCTCTGCACACTGTTAGACTAGGCGAGACGCTAGGACCGACGTCTAAGCTGAGCAGAGTCCACTGCGGCCGGAGAAGCATGGGAGACCGCAGCCGGAATGGCTCGAGATTCCCCTTGTGCAGAAGAGGGAACTTGACCCCTAACAGCCATCCCTCTAAGCTTTCATCTCAAACAAGGAGAAGACTGATCAGAGATGCAGCCAATAGGACCATGATCACTCTGGATGCACTGTAGAGATCTACAGCTGAGGTGGGACAGTCTGTCCATAGGACAACAATCAGTCGTACACTGCACAAATCTGGCCTTTATGGAAGAGTGGCATGAAGAAAGCCATTTCTAAAAGATATCCATAAAAAGTGTAATTTAAAGCTTGCAACAAGCCGCCTGGAAGACACACCAAACATGTGGAAGAAGATGCTCTGGTCAGATGAAACCAAAATCGAACTTTTGGCTACAATGCCAAACGATATGTTTGGCGTAAAGACAACACAGCTCATCACCCTGAACACACTATCCCGACTGTCAAACATAATGGTGGCAGCATCGTGGTTTGGGCCTGCTTTTCTTCAGCAGGGACAGGGAAACTGGTTCAAATTGATGGGAAAACGGATGGAGCCAAATACAGGACCATTTTTGAACAAAACCTGTTGGAGTCTGCAAATGAACTGAGACTGGGATGGAGATTTGCCTTCCAACAAGAAAATGATCCCAAACATAAAGCAAAATCTACAATGGAATGGTTCACAAATAAACATATCCAGGTGTTAGAATGGACAAGTCAAAGTCCAGATCTGAATCCAATCAAGAATCAGTGGAAAGAGCTGAAAACTGCTGTTCACATACAATCTCCATCCAATCTCACTAAGTGTTAGGGCTCGAGTTCCCACTGCTGCACAAGGGGAGTCTCGAACCAGTCCGGCTGTGGTCCCCCATTCATCTCCGGCCGCAGTGGAGCCTGCTCAGCAGAGACGGCGGTCCCAGCATCTTGCCCATTCTAGTACTGTGCAGAGACTTGCTGCTGCCTCTCCTGGATCTGCTATTATAGCCAGTGCTGGAGCAGACGTCTTTGGGACGAAGTCCTGCTTTTCCCCTTCTGAGCATGCCCAGGGTAAGATCTCTCATTAGAGATCAGGGGTCACATGTTCAGGTACTGCAGCAGCTCCTATTGGTCCGCCAGGAAGGTCCTGAAACTACATGTGTTTGGAACAGATTATCATTGGTCCTTGTTTCTGGCAGGTCCTGTAGCTGTTGCTATAAAAGAGTGGCATGGCTAGGCCGCCATGCGCTAATATCAATCGTTATATGCTTAGCGCCAGTGTGGTCATGCGTGTGTGTGGTTAGGGCCCAGCTGAAATAAGCCACTAGAATACCGACTTAATCGGTGAGGAGTTTGGTATGCTAGCTGGTCTGGGTCGGTGTCCTAGATGCCCTAGATTGCCGGCATAACCGGTGAGGAGTTTGATTGCCGTATTCAGGGCCTGCATTCAGATGCCATAGATTGCGGGTGACTCCGGCGAGGACATTAGCGCATGATCGCGTTCTATGTTCGCTTAGCTGTTCACTGTGTACCTGGGTGCCTGACAGGACACAGAAGTTTGTCTCAGCGGCTCTGTGACGTAACAGGGTTCGCTTTCAACGCTAGACAGCGCCCTAGCGTGTTTATTTTGCGACTCAGTTGTGTTAAGTGAGTTCGCACACATCGCCATATAGCGCTGCAGCACTCTTTCTAGCGGCTCTGTGGATTAACAGAGTTCGCACATATTGCCACAGCGCGTTACGGCGTTTATTTTGGCGACTCTGCGGGATAACAGAGTTCGCTTCTTGCACCATTTTACTAGCAGCAGGCTCCGCCTGCACGGTGGACCCCGGGCTGCAAACGCCTCTCTCCACATCTTATATTTGGTGCGTTCTGCAGACCCTAACATAATATTAGCGCCAGGGTCTGGCTAGTAAAACGGCGGATGAACAGCATTTACAGCTGTACATCCAGCAGCTGGAGGGTAAGTTGGTGGCTCTTGAGTGCACAACCTCAGCTGTGGATGTTACTGCAGTCGCTGTTCAGGCTGCTAGCGTAGCTGCAGCCAGTTTGTCCTCTGCCACCTCTGTCCCTACATTGTCCCACCTCCCGCTTCCAGACAAGTTTGCTGGTGACAGCAAGCAATGTCGGGGATTCGTGAGTCAGTGCTCCATACACCTCGAGCTTCTGGCTGCACGTTTCCCCACGGATCAGGCACAAGTGGGCTTTGTGATAGCTCTTCTGTCGGGCAGAGCATTGGAGTGGGCAACGCCACTGTGGGAGAGCGACGACCGTGTGGTGCAGAGCGCTTCTCTTTTTCTAGAGGCTCTGAAAAAGGTTTTTCTAGGACCTCAGGTCACCCACGATACGGCGCTCCAACTGCTGGCAGGTACCCAGGGTTCGGCTTTGGTCAGCCATTTTGCTGTCCAATTTCGGACTCTGGCCTCGAATTAGAGTGGCCAGATAAAGTCCTCATTCCCGTGTTCTGGAGAGGACTGGCGGGTCATGTGAAAGACGCCTTGACTACCAGGGAGATTCCTGCCACACTGGAGAAGCTTATCGCTATTTCCACCCGCGTCGACCTCCGTTTCCACGAGCGAAGGCTGGAACGTGCCCAGTGTAGGCAGAGTGTCCGGTTGGCTCCTACCTTCGCCACCCCTCTGGAGTCGCCTGTTCAGGCGCCCGACCTTCAGGAGGTTGCTCCTGCAGGATCTAAATCTCGGGTCACTCGTCCATCCCCGATTTGTTATATTTGCCAGCAGCAGGGACATTTTGCCAACCGATGTCCACAGCGGCTGAATAAACGGTCGCGCCCTGTAACCGTAGGAACAGAGTCACTGGACGCCATGAGTTTTGCCCCTAAAGTGCTCCTCAAGGGGATAATTACCCACAGTTCTACCACCCTACCCGTCAAGCTGTGTGTGGATTCTGGGGCAGAGGGGAATTTTATGTCGTCCTCCTTTGCTTCTCACCACACCATGCCTTTGGTGTTGCTGGCTGAACCAATGTTGGTACGGGTGTTGAACGGAGCAATTCTGCCCACACAAATCAGCCATCAGTCTGTCCCACTCACCTTGTCTATATCTCCTTCCCATCAGGAGAATATATCATTTTTTATCCTCAATGAGGGTATAGATGAGGTTTTGTTGGGATTACCCTGGCTCCGCCACCACTCTCACCATATTGAGTGGTCTTCAGGGAGAATTCTGGGTTGGGGTAATTTGTGTAAAGGCAGATGCATTAGGGGCAGCGTGCAGGTCAACACCACTGAGATACCCATAGATCTCTCTCCTCTTCCCAAGGTCTATTGGTCTTATGCCGACGTTTTCTCGAAGAAGGCTGTGGAGACTCTTCCGCCTCATCGCCCCTATGACTGTCCTATCGACCTCTTGCCTGGAGCTGAGCCTCCTAGAGGAAGGGTTTATCCCCTCTCTCTTCCTGAGACAGAGGCCATGTCCCAATATATTCAGGAGAACTTGGCAAGGGGATTCATTAGGAAGTCGGTGTCACCAGCGGGAGCGGGGTTCTTCTTTGTGCAGAAGAAGAATGGAGAATTACGTCCGTGCATTGATTATAGGGGTCTCAACGCTATCACAGTGAAAAATAAGTATCCTTTGCCGCTAATCTCTGAGCTCTTTGACAGGCTTCGGGGAGCAAGGGTATTTACTAAGCTAGACCTGCGGGGTGCGTATAACCTGATTCGCATCCGTGAGGGGGACGAATGGAAGACGGCATTTAACACCAGGGATGGGCATTATGAATATCTGGTAATGCCCTTTGGGCTCTGTAATGCCCCAGCTGTCTTCCAAGACTTTGTGAACGACATCTTCCGGGATATGTTGACCACCTCATTGGTAGTCTATCTGGATGACATTCTCATCTTTTCTCCAGATATGGCCTCCCACCGGAGAGATGTCTGCAAGGTCTTTGACCTCTTGGGAGCAAATTCCCCATATGCGAAGTTGGAGAAGTGCATATTTGAGCAGGAGTCTCTACTTTTCCTGGGCTATATCATCTCCACCCAGGGATTGGCTATGGATCCTACCAAACTACAGGCTGTGATGGATTGGCAAGAACCCCACTCCCTTAAGGCGGTGCAGCGCTTTATGGGGTTCATTAACTACTATCGCCAATTCATTCCCCACTTCTCTACTTTGGTAGCTCCCTTGGTAGCCCTCACCAAAAAGGGAGCTAATCCCAAGTTTTGGTCAGAGGAGGTCACCAAGGCGTTCTCCTCCATCAAGTCGCATTTCGCCAGTGGTCCCATCTTACATCGCCCCGATGTTGATAAACCATTTATCTTAGAGATGGATGCCTCTTCTGTTGGTGCTGGAGCAGTCCTTTTTCAAAAGGATGCCCAGGGTCGGAAGCATCCCTGCTTCTTCTTTTCCAAGACCTTTACACCAGCAGAGAGGAATTATTCCATCGGGGACAGGGAGTTACTGGCTATGAAGTTGGCCTTCTCCGAGTGGAGACATCTTCTGGAGGGGGCTCGCTTCCCCTTCCAAGTATTCACGGACCACAAGAACTTGGTGTATTTGCAGACAGCCCAGCGGCTAAATTCCCGTCAGGCCAGATGGTCCTTGTTCTTCTCCCGGTTCCATTTCACCCTCCATTTCCTCTCCGGTGAGAAGAACATTCGCGCAGACGCTCTATCTCGCTCCGTGGTGTCCTCTGAGGAGGTGGAGGAGGAGCCTCGGCTTATTGTCCCCACAGAGAGCCTAAGAACGGTGGCTCCGGTTTCGCTTGAGTCTGTGCCTCCGGGCAAGACTTTTGTGCCCACCAATTTGCGACCGGAAGTACTCTCTTGGGCACATTCGTCCAGGGTGGGTGGACATTTTGGGACAAAAAGGACTTCTGAGTTGCTGGCGAGGACATACTGGTGGCCGCAGATGGCCCGTGACGTCAGGGAATACGTTCAGGCGTGCGTCTCCTGCTCCAGGACTAAGTCCCCTCGACAACGGCCAGCTGGGTTACTTTTCCCTTTACCGGTGGCAGACAGGCCTTGGGAGATGGTCGGGATGGATTTTGTAGTGGGCTTACCCAAGTCTCGGGGCTGCACCATCATCTGGGTGATAACCAACCACTTCTGAAAAATGGTGCACTTGGTGCCGTTACCACGGTTACCGTCTGCACGGGCCTTGGCAGCATTATTCTTTAGGCATATTTTCCGCCTACACGGTATGCCAGACAAAATTGTCAGTGATCGACGTCCCCAGTTTGCGTCTCGGTTCTGGAGAGAGCTGTGTCGTTTACTCAGCATTGAGTTGAATCTCTCCTCTGCATACCATCCCGAGACGAATGGGTTGGTAGAGAGGGCCAACCAGACCTTGGTCACATACTTGCGACATTTTGTCTCTGCCAGGCAGGATGACTGGGCATCCTTGCTACCGTGGGCTGAGTTCGCTCTAAATAATGCTGTGGCTGACTCCACCGGACAGAACCCATTCCTCCTGAACTACGATCAGCATCCGCGGGTACCAGTGCCCATGCCCGTGTCTTCCGCCGATTCCAGGGTGGCAGACTGGGCTGTGGAGGCATGGGACATTTGGGACCGCACCCAGGATGCCATTCAGGCCTCCAAAGAGAGGATGAGGTCTTCAGCCGATGCCCATCGGCGCCCCGCTCCTACGTTTGCTCCGGGTGACCTAGTGTGGCTTTCTGCCCGAAACATCAGGCTACGTGTAGAGTCCACCAAGTTGGCACCTCGCTTTTTGGGCCCCTTTAAAGTTCTTGAGCAGGTGAACCCGGTGGGTTACCGCCTAGCCATTCCTCCTCGCCTTGGTATCACTGACACCTTTCACGTGTCCCTCCTGAAACCCGTGGCCATTTCCCGGTTTTCAGAATCATCTGCCGGGACGTCGGGTTCATCTACCGACAATCATAAGGTGAACGCCATTGT
The DNA here is from genome assembly GCA_033576555.1 of Oophaga sylvatica. Taxonomy (NCBI): domain Eukaryota; kingdom Metazoa; phylum Chordata; class Amphibia; order Anura; family Dendrobatidae; genus Oophaga; species Oophaga sylvatica. Next base: position 58,522 of record JARQOD010002621.1, on the reverse strand, counting down.
TGGGTTCAAGGTGGTACGAGGCAAAAAAATTTATTTGGTGGATTGGAGGGGTTATGGGCCTGAGGATAGGTCCTGGGAGCCTGCCAAGCATGTTCACGCTCCGCAGCTCATCGCTGCCTTTGAGCGCAGCGAGGCCCAAAGAAGGGGGGGCCCTAGGAGGGGGGTAATGTTAGGGTTCGAGTTCCCGCTGCTGCACAAGGGGAGTCTCGAACCAGTCCCGCTGCGGTCCCCCATTCATCTCCGGCCGCAATGGAGCCTGCTCAGCAGAGACGTCAGTCCCAGCGTCTTGCCCATTCCAGTACTGTGCAGAGACTTGCTGCTGCCTCTCCTGGATCTGCTCTGCCTCTCCTGGATCTGCTATTATAGCCAGTGCTGGAGCAGACGTCTTTGGGACGAAGTCCTGTGTTTCCCCTTCTGAGCATGCCCAGGGTAAGATCTCTCATTGGAGATCAGGGGTCACATGTTCAGGTACTGCAACAGCTCCTATTGGTCTGCCAGGAAGGTCCTAAAACTACATGTGTTTGGAACAGTTTCTCATTGGTCCTTGTTTCTGGCAGGTCCTGTAGCTGTTGCTATAAAAGGGTGGCATGGCTGGGCCGCCATGCGCTAATATCAATCGTTATATGCTTAGCGCCAGTGTTGTCATGCGTGTGTGTGGATAGGGCCCGGCTGAAATAAGCCCCTAGAATACCGACTTAATCCGTGAGGAGTTTGGTATGCTAGCTGGTCTGGGTCGGTGTCCTAGATGCCCTAGATTGCCGGCATAACCGGTGAGGAGTTTGATTGCCGTATTCAGGGCCTGGCGCTCAGACACCATAGATTGCGGGTGACTCCCGCGAGGACATTAGCGCATGATCACGTTCTATGTTCGCTTAGCTGTTCACTGTGTACCTGGGTGCCTGACAGGACACAGAAGTTTGTCTCAGTGGCTCTGTGACGTAACAGGGTTCGCTTTCAACGCTAGACAGCGCCCTAGCGTGTTTATTTTGCGACTCAGTAGTGTTAAGTGAGTTCGCACACATCGCCATATAGCGCTGCGACACTCCTTCTAGCGGCTCTGTGGATTAACAGAGTTCGCACATATTGCCACAGCGCGTTACGGCATTTATTTTGGCGACTCTGCGGGATAACAGAGTTTGCTTCTTGCGCCATTTTACTAGCAGCAGGCTCCGCCTGCACGGTGGACCCCGGGCTGCGAACGAACCTCTCCACATCTTATATTTGGTGCATTCCGCAGACCCTATCAACTAAGCTAGAGCTGTTTGCTCGATCCCTAACATTACCGCCCCTCCTAGGGCCCCCCCTTCCTTGGGCCTCGCTGCACTCAAAGGCAGCGATGAGCTGCGGAGCGTGAACATGCTCGGCAGGCTCCCAGGACCTATCCTCAGGCCCATAATCCACCCAAAAAAATTTTTGCCCTGTACCACCTTACACCCTATGATGGCATTCACCTCATGATCGTTGGTAGATGAACCCGACGTAAAGGCAGATGACTCTGAAAACCTGGAGATGGCCACAGGTTTCAAAAGGGACACGTGAAAGGTACGAGGTGGAAGGGCTAGGCGGTAGACTACAGGGTTTACCTGCTCAAGGATCTTAAAGGGACCCAAATAGTGAGGTGCCAACTTGGTAGACTCTACTCGCAGCCTGATGTTCCGGTCAGAGAGCCACACCAAGTCGCCCGGGGCAAATGTTGGAGCGGGGAGAACTAAAGAACTCATCCTCTCCTTGGAGGCCTGAATGGCATCCTGGGTTCGGTCAAAATGTCCCGTGCCTCCACAGCCCATTCTGCCACCCTGGAGTCGGCGGACGACACAGGCATGGGCACCGGGACCCGCGGATGCTGACCGTAGTTCAGGAGGAATAGGGTCTGTCCGGTGGAGTCAGCCACAGCATTATTTAGAGCGAACTCAGCCTACGATAGCAAGGATGCCCAGTCATCCTGCCTGGCAGAGACAAAATGTCACAAGTATGTGACCAAGGTCTGGTTGGCCCTCTCTACCAACCCATTCGTCTTGGGATGGTATGCAGAGGAGAGATTCAACTCAATGCTGAGTAAACAACACAGCTCTCTCCAGAACCGACACGCAAACTGGGGACCTCGATCACTGACAATTTTGTCTGGCATACCGTGTAGGCAGAAAATATGCCTAATGAATAATGCTGCCAAGGCCCGTGCAGACGGTAACCGTGGTAACAGCACCAAGTGCACCATTTTTCAGAAGTGGTCGGTTATCACCCAGATGATCGTGCAGCCCCGAGACTTGAGTAAGCCCACCACAAAATCTATCCCGACCATATCCCAGGGCCTGTCTGCCACCGGCAAAGGGAAAAGTAGCCCAGCCGTCCGTTGTCGAGGGAATTTATTCTTGGCGCAGGAGACGCACGCCAGAACATACTCCCTGACGTCACGGGCCATCTGCGGCCACCAGTATGTTCTCGCCAGCAACTCAGAAGTCCTTTTTGTCCCAAAATGTCCACCCACCCTGGACGAATGTGCCCAAGAGAGTACTTCCGGTCGCAAATTGGTGGACACAAAAGTCTTGCCCGGAAGCATAGACTCAAGCGAAACCGGAGCCACCGATCTTAGGCTTTCTGTGGGGATAATAAGCCGAGGTTCCTCCTCCACCACCTCAGAGGACACCACGGAGCGAGACAGAGCGTCGGCACAAATGTTCTTCTCACCGGAGAGGAAATGGAGGATGAAATCGAACCGGGAGAAGAACAAGGACCATCTGGCCTGACGGGAATTTAGCCGCTGGGCTGTCTGCAAATACACCAAGTTCTTGTGGTCCGTGAATACTTGGAAGGGGAAGCAAGACCCCTCCAGATGATGTCTCCACGCGGAGAAGGCCAACATCATAGCCAGTAACTCCCTGTCCCCGATGGAATAATTCCTCTCTGCTGGTGTAAAGGTCTTGGAAAAGAAGTAGCAGGGATGCTTTTGACCCTGGGCATCCTTTTGAAAAATGACTGCTCCAGCACCAACAGAAGAGGCATCCACCTCTAAAATAAATGGTTTATCGACATCAGGACGATGTAAGATGGGAGCACTGGTGAATGCGACTTGATGGAGGAGAATGCTTTGGTGACCTCCTCTTACCACAACTTGGGATTAGCTCACTTCTTGGTGAGGGCTACCAAGGGAGCTACCAAAGTAGAGAAGTGGGGAATGATTTGGCGATAGTAGTTAATGAATCCCATAAAGCGCTGCACCGCTTTAAGGGAGTGGGGTTCTTGCCAATCCATTACAGCCTGTAGTTTGGCAGGATCAATAGCCAATCCCTGGGTGGAGATGATATAGCCCAGTAAAGATAGAGACTCCTGCTCAAACATGCACTTCTCCAACTTCGCATATAGGGAATTTGCTCCCAAGAGGTCAAAGACCTTGCAGATATCTCTCCGATGGGAGGCCATATCTGGAGAAAAGATGAGAATGTCATCCAGATAGACTACCAATGAGGTGGTCAACATGTCCCGGAAGATGTCGTTCACAAAGTCTTGGAAGACAGCTGGGGCATTACAGAGCCCAAAAGCGCAGTACCAGATATTAGTAATGCCCATCGCTGGTGTTAAATGCCGTCTTCCATTCGTCCCCCTCACGGATGTGAATCAGGTTATACGCACCCCGCAGGTCTAGCTTAGTAAATACCCTTGCTCCCTGAAGCCTGTCAAAAAGCTCAGAGATTAGCGGCAAAGGATACTTATTTTTCACGGTGATAGAGTTGAGACCCCTATAATCAATGCACGGACGTAATTCTCCGTTCTTCTTCTGCACAAAGAAGAACCCTGCTCCAGCTGGTGACACCGACTTCCTAATGAATCCCCTTGCCAAGTTCTCCTGAATATATTGGGACATGGCCTCTGTCTCAGGAAGAGAGAGGGGATAAACCCTTCCTCTTGGAGGCTCAGCTCCAGGCAAAAGGTCGATAGGACAAACATAGGGGCGATGAGGCGGAAGAGTCTCCGCAGCCTTCTTCGAGAAAATGTCGGCATATGACCAATAGACCTTGGGAAAAGGAGAGAGGTCTATGGGTATCTCAGTGGTGGTGACCTGCACGCTGTCCCTAATGCATCTGCCTTTACATAAATTACCCCAACCCAGAATTCTCCCTGAAGGCCACTCAATATGGGGAGAGTGGTGGCGGAGCCAGGGTAATCCCAACAAAACCTCATCTATACTCTTGGAGGATAAAAAATGATATATTATCCTGATGGGAAGGAGACATAGACAAGGTGAGTGGGACAAACTGATGAGTTATTTGTGTGGGCAGAATTTCTCCGTTCAACACCCGTACCAACACTGGTTCAGCCAGCAACACCAAAGGCATGGTGTGGTGAGAAGCAAAGGAGGACGACATAAAATTCCCCTCTGCTCCTGAATCCACACACAGCTTGATGGGTAGGGTGGTAGAACCGTGGGTAATTATCCCTTGAGGAGCACTTTAGGGGCAAAATTCATGGCGTCCAGTGACCCTGTTCCTAGGGTTACTGGGCGCGACCGTATATTCAGCCGCTGTGGACATCGGTTGGCAAAATGTCCCTGCTGCTGGCAAATATAAAAAATCGGGGATGGACAAGTGACCCGAGATTTAGATCCCGCAGGAGCAACCTCCTGAAGGTCGGGCAGCTGAACGGGCGACTCCAGAGGGGTGGCGAAGGTAGGAGACAACTGAACCCTCTGCCTACACTGGGCACGTTCCAGCCTCCGCTCGTGGAAACGGAGGTCGACGTGGGTGGAAATAGCGATAAGCTTCTCCATTGTGGCAGGAATCTCCCTGGTAGCCAATGCGTCTTTCACATGACCCGCCAGTCCTCTATAGAACATGGGAATGAGGACTTTATCTGGCCACTCTAATTCCGAGGCCATAGTCCGAAATTGGACAGCAAAATGGCTGACCAAAGCTGAACACTGGGTACTTGCCAGCAGTTAGAGTGCGTGGGTGACCTGAGATCCTAGAAAAACCTTTTTCAGAGCCTCCAGAAAACGAGAAGCGCTCTGCACCACACGGTCGTCGCGCTCCCACAGCGGTGTTGCCCACTCCAACGCTCTGCCTGACAGAAGAGCTATCACAAAGCCCACTTGTGCCCGATCCGTGGGGAAACTTGCAGCCAGAAGCTCAAGGTGTATGGAGCACTGACTCACGAATCGCCGAAATTGCTTACTGTCACCAGCAAACTTGTCTGGAAGCGGGAGGTGGGACAATGTAGGGACAGAGGTGGCAGAGGACAAATTGGCTGCAGCTACGCTAGCAGCCTGAACAGCGACTGCGGTAACATCCACAGCTGAGGTTGTGCACTCAAGAGCCACCAACCTACCCTCCAGCTGCTGGATGTACAGCAGTAAACGCTGTTCATCCGCCATTTTACTAACCAGACCCTGGCGCTAGTATTATGTTAGGGTCTGAGGAACGCACCAAATATATGATGTAGAGAGGTGCGTTCGCAGCCTGGGGTCCACCGTGCAGGCGTAGCCTGCTGTTAGTAAGATGGTGCAAGAAGCGAACTCTGTTATCCCGAAGAGTCGCCAAAATAAATGCCGTAACGCACTGTGGCAATATGTGCGAACTCTGTTAATCCATAGAGCCGCTAGAAGTAGTGCCGCAGCGCTATATGGCGATGTGTGCAAACTCAGTTAACCCTGCTGTTCTGTTCGGGTTTACTATACACTTGTTATGTTCGGGTCATTTTTGACCCGAACCTATTAAAATGTTGTTTTGAGCCACTGAAAAGTTATTTTTGAATACCTGTTGCATTATTATACTGTGTGTGATCATAGTTGTTCATTATCAAAGAAAAATTGAATAAAAAAACTTAATTTTTTTAAATTTTGTGTTGATTAATGTAAAACAGCCTAATTGCATTTTACACCAAAGTAACAAACTTGTGCTTAAATAATCAACTATATCTTTTACAACAACATCAACAACAACTTTAGGTAACTATTAGTACAACTAACTTAAAACTAAAATAAATTTTAACAGTATAAAAGCATTTTGAAAAAAAATAGTAAAAAATAATCAGAAAAAAATAAAAATTTCAGTTTTTTTCAAAAAAAGGTTTCTACTAATCTATTTTTTTTCAATCCACGTTTTCGCATCATTTTTGCAAAACTTCAACAGTCATAAATACCACGGGTACCATGTATTCAAAGCTGTGAGGTAAACTCTGTGTGCAGCTCCAGACTCCAGCTCCTCTCTCCAACAGCCTTGGAATGTCTGACTGAACTACTATACCGACAAGATAAGGGCGGAGACACACAGGCACCTTCTGTAAGGCTAAGATAACACACAACAAAATACATTCTCATTAGCTTGTCAGTTCACAAGGAAAATAAACTATTTTCTTTTGCAATCTTGAAAACTGAATTGATTTATTTGTAGAGGAACAGCAATAAAAATTGTACTGAAAGACAATGCGTATGGTTTGTACTGAAATCATTTGTATACATGTATCCATCCATTTATGTCCATCTGTGCACCTAAAGCAACTAGATAACTTGATAAACAATAGTAGATGCAATAAGTAGTCTCAAAATAAACTAAAAATCCTTTGTTTTACTCAAAAAATGGCTGTAGATTAGTATAAAAGGCTAACGGGTCATTTTTGACCCGAACATAACAAGTGTATAAAAAACTGTAGCGCAAAAAGTAAAGCACCGAAAAAAAAAAATAAAGTACCCTTAGTATGAACCCCGTAAATTAGGAAAATAGAAGGAACCACAAGTTTCAAAATCAAAAAATGAATGAATAAAATAATATCTAATTTCCAAAACGGGTCATTTTTGACCCGAACAGAACAGCAGGGCTAATACCACTGAGTCGCAAAGTAAACACGCTAGGGCACTGTCTAGCATTGAAAGCGAACCCTGTTGCGTCACAGAGCCGCTGAGACAAACTTCTGTGTCCTGTTAGGCACCCAGGTACACAGTTGACTGCTAAGCGAACATAGAAAATGATCTTGCGCTAATGTCCTCACGGGAGTCACCCGCAATCTATGGCGTCTGAATGCCAGGCCCTGAATACGGCAATCAAACTCCTCACCGGTTATGCCGGTAATCTAAGGCATCTAAGACACCAACCCTAACCAGCTAGCATACCAAGCTCTTCACCGATTAGGTCGGTATTGTAATGGCATATTTCAGCCGCCCTAACCACACACATGCATGACCATACAGGCGCAAAGCATATAACGGTTGATACTAGCGCACGGCCGTGCGGTATGGACAGCCTTTTATAGCAGCCATGAGAAAAAGACCTTCCAGGAAGGACCAATGGGAAGCTGCTTCAGAACATCAACAGCTACAGGACCTTTCTGAAGGACCAATAGGAGTGGCAGCTGTATCTGAGCATGTGATCCCTGATCTCCAATGGGAGATCTTGCCCTGGGCATGCTCAGATGAAGCAACAAAGGACTTAGTCCCAAATCTGCCTGCTCCAACACTGGTTGCAGCAGCAAGTCTCTGCACAGTACTGGGCAGGGCAAGATGCTGGGACCGACGTCTCTGCTGAGCATGAACCACTGCGGCCAGAGACAGATGGGGGACCGCAGCGGGAACAGGTCGAGATTCCCCTTGTGCTGGAGTGGGAACTCGAACCCTAACACCCCACTGTCAAATATAGTGGTGGCAGCATCACGGTTTGGGCCTGCTTTTCTTCAGCAGGGACAGGGAAACTGGTTCAAATTCATGCAAAGATGGATGGAGCCAAGTACAGGACCATTTTTGAAATACACCTGTTGGAGAAAGAGCTGAAAACTGCTGTTCACAAACGATCTCCATCCAACCTCACTAAGCTAGAGCTGTTTGCCAAGGAAGAATGGGCAAGAATTTCAGTTTCTTGATGTACAAAACTGATAGAGACATACCCCAAACGACTTGCAGCTGTAATCGCAGCAAATGTGGCACAACAAAGTATTAAGTTAAAAGGGCCGAATTATTTTATACGCCCCACTTTTCAGTTTTTGTATTTCCACATTAATTTTAAATAACCAATAAATTTCATTCAACTTAACAATTGTGTCCCACATGTTGATTCTTCACCAAAAATTTACATTTGGTATCTTCATGTTTGAAGCATGATATGTGGGAAAAGGTTGAAAAGTTCCAGGGAGCCGAATACTTTCGCAAGGCACTGTATGTTTTTAGTTTGATGCATTTCCTGCTTTATGGCCCGTTTTGAGAATTTTTGGACAAAGTCTTTAAAATATAGATATCTGATATGCAACATTAACACTAGAAGTCCCAGAAATTTCGAGCTCCCCCCTGAAGTCCCGAAAGAGGGTCAAATGACCCTTAGTTCAAACTGAGAACTCTGATGGCTCCAATTAGCATCCTTTCTTTTGCAAATGTGGCCATTGCCTGAGGAATCTGCAGAATCTGCAGAATACAGAACAAAAGACGGTGATTATAGGATGTTAGCTAAAATCCTTCAGGTCATTCGACCCGTCTCTTGGTTCCAAAGGTAGAAATGTTAAATGACCCCTCTCTGGGACTTTTAGTGTTAATAATACTGAGTTCACAGGCTAGAGGATTCATGAAGACAAAAATTACATGAATTTGAAGTTTCTTAAATTATGAGAAAATGGATGAAACTTTTTTTGGCTAAAGTGGCATAAAATACACCTCTCTTGGAGATGGAATGGACAGCTAGAGGGGTTATGGAGGAGGCTGATTTTTTTTTATATATTTTTGACTTGGTGTGTCTGATCTATATGCTCATAATTTAGGAAAAGTAGCTAAGAGTAGACTGTAATTGTAATACATTTCTTGTACTAAACCACAGTAATGACCAAAAATGAAGATTAATTATTTAATATTTAGGTTTTTAACACTAGGACTACTGGACTCGTGACCCCGCCTAGAACTACTGAAAGGAGTCATTTTGACTCCTTGCTTGTTTTCGTTTATTTTTAGAGTTTCATTTGTGGTTATTTATTAATAATTATATTTTTTGTAATGTATTATTATTGTGAGATCCAACAGTAATGTTTTTGATTGTTTTTTTTCTGCTTTTCTTATTTTTCTACAGAAAATAACTATAATTATAATAGAAAAATATTTAGACTTGAGAGTCCTCAGTGGTTGATACCTTTTAATGGCTAACTGAAAAGATGGTAACAAATTGCAAGCTGAGGACTCTCAAGTCTAAATATTTTTCTATCTACTGGCTAACACGGTACGAAGATACACATCTTTCCTATATAATTATAATAGACGTTTTTCAAACATTTTTTTTTATTCAAGTGCACACATATAAACAACAACTGAAGAACAAAAAGCAGAGAAAATGTAGGTGGAGGAGCATAAAAATGAAAATATGGCGCAGAATTCACCTTCTAAACATTTGGTGTTTCGCATTTTAGGCATTGCCTTTGATTTATGGCAGTACATTGCCCACACAAAGACTTACCACAAGTCTTACAATTGCCGACAGATCTATTTTTCTTGCACTTTTCTTTGATCTGGCAAAATTTTGTTTGAACCATCACTTCTGAGCATGTAGAAACTTGGGACGTGGAACCCTTTTCCCTATCTCTGACATAAGGACCACTCAACTCTCTCACAAGCGTTTGCAAAAATGCCTTGCGTGACATTTTTTGGTGGGTTATCTCATTGAATATTATCCATGCATTTATACCAGCAAAGTCTAAGGCATTTTCAAATGCATGAACAGGCCATCTCCTTGTGCATGTTCGTGTGGTATATTTTCGTGCCATCTGATCCACTACATCTACTCCATATTTTGTTTCATTGTAAAACTTTACCGTTTCTGGAGTTTTTTTTAGCGGAATCAGACGCAACAACAACATCTGGATGGACGGAACTCAAAATGACAACATTTTTGTTGGGCTTTCCTTGATATACTGTAAGTGTAAAATTGTCTTCATTTCTAAACACTTTAGTGTTGTACAATTCCTCTTTCATGGATTTTATTTCTTTAGGCACTTCTCGCCTTATCTTGTTCAGTGTTCCCACGATGGTTGTTCCTTTGCTTTTTAGCTGTTTAGCTAATTTTACTGAAGTAAAATAATTATCGGTTGTAACATTGCGACCTTTTTTCAAAAACGGGTCCAATAACTTCATTACCACATGGTCAGCTAAACGGTCCTCAGCACGGCGTGTGTCATCTTTGCCTAGATAAGGGAAGCCATTTGCCAGATATTTGCTCTCCTTATCAACAGCTAGCCAATATTTGTGGCCATATTTATCTGGTTTGGAAGGCATGTACTGCGTGAATGGACACCTAGTTTTGCTTGGGAAATGTTGCTCATCCACCGTTATGTATGGGCCAGGTTTGTAACACGCAATACAATTTTCAATAAACCTGTCCCACACAGTAGAAAATAGAGCAAACTTGTCCGTTTGCAGTCTCTCCGATCGAGTAGATTTCTCATCAAATCTGAGAAACCTCATAATTTCAACAAAGCGGTCCCTAGACATTGTCGCTTTGCAAAACGGTATTCCCCAGTCATTACACCAAATACTGCTAATCGAGTGACGGTTCGTGTCAGATATTCCACGAGCATAGAATATCGCAATGAATGCATCTAGCTCCTCATCAGATAGAGTAAACTGTAAATTATTGTTCCTGCATGCTTCTGCAAGCGTACAGTTCTTTATATGTGTCAATATATATGAATCAAAAAATAAACGCCATACGCTCAAAGGACTATCGATAATGATATTTCTTCTGGCGTATCCTGTAGGGCCAGGTGCTTCTCGAAGAATATTTTGGCTGTCACGCCTACCAGGCAAGTGTTCTCCAATTTCAACAGGTTTCCATTGAATACCATCCGCTGAAACTAGTATTCCTTCAGATTCGCCTTCTCTGGTGTTTGTTGTTGCATTACCTTCGCCGCCATCGTTATCTGTTGTTCTTTCATTTCTGGGACGTTTTGCTGATTTTTTCTGTCCACGACCAGGAGGATGGTCACGAAGCAACATAACTGCATGAGCCCGATCCCCAGTTGATGTGCTTGGAATATCTGGAAAAAAGTTGATGAATATTTAGAATTTTTGTTTTGTAAGGGTCCGTGCACACTGGCTGGATTAGCGGCGGAATATCCGACCGGATATTCTCACCACAATCCGGCCCGTACCTGCCCGCTCAGGTACAGAGCGGAGTTTCATACCTGAACCTCCGCTCCGAACCCCGGGCTGGAGCTGCTGTCTGGGACGGAGCCGTGCTCGCGCGTAAGCAAGCGCTGCTCTGTCCCTGACAGCGGCTCCAGCCCGGGGTTTGGAGCGGAGCTTCAGGCATGAGCGGGCAGGTACGGCCTGTATTGCGGCAAGAATATCCAGATGGCTATTCAGCCAGAATTCTGCTAGTGTGCACAGGCCCTAACTCAGTGGGTGGAAGAACAAATAAATACACATAACTACTTACCTTCTGGATTTGTTCCTTCTGAGTCTTCAGATTCACTTGATATGTTCTGAGGAATGAAATCTTCATCACTGTCAGAATCAAATACATGTTCCTGCAATTCGGATTCCGATTCATCCTCCGGTATGGATTGCAAAGTAGCCAGAATATCCTGAGGCTTTATCAAACGTCTTCTCTCCATATTCCTCACAAATTCCATAATTCTATATAGTTCCCTGCTGAAAAATAGAAATGAAATGAAAACTAAAAAAAATAATAACTGTTCTGCCACCTTCAAAAGTAGGTGGGCTGAATCAGTTGACAGACAGCTAAACTATTTCATAACAATTCATACCTGTATGAGTCTTCAGAGCTCGTATGTCTGCGTCTGTTCTCTTTGTCTCTTCAGCTGAACTGAAAGTAAAGTTACTATCCAGAATACTGTCTCCTGCTAGGACCTTAGAAAAACACCACCCTTCATTAGCATAAGATAAGAGCCTAGAGTAAACAAGCTATTTTGTTCAGCATTCACAGTAATACAAGCAGGTAAAACACAAGGAAAATGTGAAAAGTTGACATGTAAATTGAACTACATCCATATGAACATCAGGGTAAATAAGACAGAGTGAAAAAATTATGCACAAAACTTTATAGCAACATTTAGTGACAAAAGGACCTCAAAATATAGTAGGGAGTCAAAATGACTCCCTTCAGTAGTTCTTGGTAAATTTTGAAAAAAACGCGCACATTTTTCACCAAAATTATTTATTCTCACAAAATCTTTTTTCACATCATATTTGAGGAAAAGTCACCGAGTTTCAAGCCGGAATTCTGAAAAATGTAGTCACAGAAGAGAAATAAAAAACGAAAGGAGTCAAAATGACTCCATCAGTAGTGATATTGTCATTTTTGGTGATATGGTAAAATAATAGGGTTGTAATAGGCAATCTTCAGCATAGTTTAAGTAGCACTTCTATAATCTTCTAAGTACATTATACGTCAAGAGTATTTTCTAATCCTGTATATCTAAAATGTATATGTTACCAAGTTTTTTACTCATCCGTTAGTATTGTGATATTAAATGAGAAGGTGTGTCCAAACTTTTGGTCTGTACTGTATATATATATATATATATATATACATATATATATATATATAGTGTAGTTTTAGTCTGATCTCTCACCTTCCTCATTTTCTTACTATTGCACCAACAGTTGTCTCCTTCTTACCCAGCATCTTACTTATGGTTTTGTAGCCTATTCCAGCTTTGTGCAAGTCTATGATCTTGTCCTTGACATACTCATAAAGCTCTTTCATCTTGCTCAAGTTGTAGAGGTTAGAGTCTGACTGATTAATTGAGTCTGTGGACAGTCTTTTATAAAGGACTATGTAAGATAGCTGTTTTAAATGCAGGTAATGAGTTGATTAGGAGCATCTAACTGGTCTGTAGGACCCACAACTCTTAATGGTTGGTAGGGGATCAAATACTTATTCCTCACTCCAAATTGAAAATAAATTTATATAATTTATACAATGTGATTTTCTGGATTTTAATTTTGATATTCTATCTCTCAATGGTAAAATTAACTTACCCTTAAAATTATAGACTGGTCATGTCTTTCTCAGTGGGCAAACTTACAAATCGGCAAGGGATCAAATACTTATTTCCCCCACTGTACCTGTGAGCTGGTGTCGACGAAAACTTCCAGAGGAACACCGTTCACTAAGGACAGTTATGTGTGGGCAGGGCGAGATTAAGCGACGCATCCACATGGATGTTCCCTCTGGACCTTTTTGTCTTCCTCCAGAGACGCGGTCCTCAACTATAGCACTGGGCCTCAGTGTGTCTATATCTGTGGCAGTGCTGACAGGAAGGTCTCTTATGGTGAGCAGCTTTGTCTGGAGGTAGACTTCTCTGTGGAGGCTCAGGGGAGAGAGTACTGTCCTCGGTTTGCTCCCTGGAATGAGAAGGTGGAATAATTAGGTTTTTGATCTGCTAGGAGACTTTCTCGTGTCCTCTGGCAATGTCATTTACACGGGCTTCAAGGGAAAGACTTGGAGCCCACAGAGGGAGTATGGCGCAGCTTGTGTAGCTTGTATGGTACAAGGCGATGTCATCTGGAAAGATGGAGGGATAGCAGGAATAGACCCAGCTAGAGGAGCAAGGGTGACAGCATTTCCTTGTGTATATTCATTGCCGAGGACACGGATGTCTAGGGTATTGAAGTCTGCAAAGGTGAAGCTGCGATGTTGTGCAGTAATCATGGGGAGTTGGCTCTGTGACAGTTTAGAACCTGCCCCTCTATGTAGGGCCGGTTTTAGGCAAAGTGGGTCCCTAGGCAAAGTTTAAAATGGGGCCCCAAATATTAACACATTGCACATCACACAGAAGCATTTTGGTTGTATTTACATGCGCTGAGTTCAGGACGCTAAATGAGTGTGATCGACAATATTGAAATCGTTCAACACTTGTTTCTCGGCCTCTTTCCACCGTCTGAGAAAGAATGATGGGAACCGAACAATCACTATCAGATCACTAATAGATCCCCATACAGTATCATGTTATCAGCAGCACATCTACAGTTTACACAAGCAATGTGCTGCTGAGAACAACGATTTTTGTTCCGGCATAAACAATCCAATCACTTGATGAATATGCAGCATTTTGCTTGTTTAGTATAATACAACCCATAGTCCTCCATATTATTATTATTATTATTTATTATTATTCATTTTTATAAGCGCCATTTATTCCATGGTGCTTTACATGTGAGAGGGGGCGAATATAGACAAGTACAATAAACATGAGCAATACAGGACACACAAGTACAGAAGGAGAGAGGACCCTGCCCGCAAAGGTTCACAGTCTACAGGGTATGGGTGAGGATACACTACGAGAGGGTAGAGCTGGTCATGCAGTGGTTCAGTAGACTGAGGATCACTGCTGGTTGTAGGCTTGTCGGAAGAGGTGGGTCTTCAGGTTCTTTTTGAAGGTTTCCATGGAAGGCGAGAGTCTGATGTGTTGGGGTAGAGAATTCCAGAGTATAGGGGAGTGTTATGTTACGGTAGCTGAGGAGTGCAGGTAAAAAGGAAATACACCAGAGCAGTTGGAATCTATGAGATTGCAGTACCCTGACTAACCACCGCAACTAGAGGCAGCCGTGGAGCGTTCCTACGATGGTCCTAGACGCCTCGTCACAGCCTGAGAAACTAACTACACCTAAAGATAGAAATAGGAAAGCTATCTGCCCCGGAGCAGAACCCCAAAGATAATAGAAAGCCCCCAAACATGTAATGGCGGTTAGACAAGAGGAAATACTGACACAGAAAGAAAATAGTATGAGCAAACGCTGGGGCCCAAACTATCTAAATAGAAAAGGATAGGAAGGGTACTTACTGCAATCCCAGAAAACCCTGAAAAAACACCAACTCCACTAATTTCAAAATCACCTGAGATCACACGACCTCTACCACCTAAATTAGTTCTCTGGTGTAACAAAAACAGCAGCCACTGAAAAAACTGCAAAAAGCAAAAGTACAAAACACAGTGGCTGGACTAAACTGAGAGGGCAAAAGCCCCCGGAGGGGACCCAGAAGGCCCCCACAGAAGTGCAGGACAAAATGCAAAAATATAGCAAAAACACAAAATAAGAAATTGTCTTATCTGATAGCAGGAGATGCAGACACGACACAGCAGGCTACAAGGGAAACTGGAAAGAAGGATTCAGACCAGAACAATTGATCACCGGCAACCTTGATGGGAAAATGATTCCCTTAAATAAGACCAATCAGTAACACCTGATTCCCAATCCTCACTAGTACCGCTTGTAACCACCAGAGGGAGCCTCTGTTCAGAACTCATCTCAAACCATTCACAACAGGGGAGGCACCGGAGAAGTCTTGTATGTGGTGGTGGGAAGAAGAGATAAGAGGAGAGTAGAGAAGGAAATCTTGAGAGGATTGAAGGTTGTGTATGAATAAGTAACGGGAGACCATGTCACGGATGTATGGAGGAGACAGGTTGTGAATGGCTTTGTATGTCATAGTTAGGGTTTTGAACTGGTGCCTCTGGACGATAGGAAGCCAATGAAGGGCTTGGCATAGGGGAGAGGCGGGGGAATAACAGGGAGACAGGTGGATTAGTCGGGCAGCAGAATGTAAGATGGATTGGACTGGTACCAGAGTGCTAGAGGGGAGGCCAGAGAGTAGGAGGTTGCAGTAGTCAAGGCGGGAGATGATAAGGGCATGCACTAGTGTTTTTGTGGTGTCGTGGTCAAGGAATGGTCGGATCTGGGAAATATTTTTGAGTTTGAGACGGCAGGAGGAGGCTAGGGATTTGATATCTGGCTTGAAAGAAAGGGCAGAATCGAGTATCACCACGAGGCACCGAGCATGTGGGACTGGGGAAAGTGAGCAGCCATTGACATTGAAGGATAGGTCTGGTGGAGGGGTAGAGTGAGATGGGGGTAGATGATGAATTCTGTTTTGTCCATGTTCAGTTTTAGAAAGCGAGCAGAAAAGAAAGCTGAAATAGCGGACAGACATTGTGGGATTTTTGTCAGTAAGGAGATGAGGTCAAGTCCAGATAGGTAGATCTGCATGTCATCGGCATAGAGGTGATACTGCAAACCATGGGATTCTATGAGCTGTCCCAGGCCGAAGGTGTAGATGGAGAAGAGTAGGTGTCCTAGAACTGAGACTTGAGGAACACCGACAGAGAGGGGGCGAGGTGAGGAGGTGGTGTGGGAGAGGGGACACTGAATATTCGATCTGTTAGATATGATGAGATCCAGGATAGGGCCAAGCCTGTGATACCCAGAGATGAGAGAATCTGGAGCAGGAGGGCGTGGTCCACAGTGTCGAAGGCAGAAGACAGGTCCAGGAGAAGGAGGACAGAGTAGTGTCTCTTGCTCTTGGCGGTTAGTAGATCGTCGGTGACTTTAGTTAGGGCAGATTCAGTTGAGTGATGCAGTCGGAAGCCTGAGTGAAAGAGGTCAAAGAGGGAGCAAGAGGAGAGGTGGGAGGACAGATCAAGGTGGATGTGCTGTTCCAGTAGTTTTGAGACATAAGGGAGAAGAGATATCGGGCGATAGATATATGCAGAGGATGGGTCAAGGGAAGTCTTTTTGAGGATGGATGTGATCGAGGCATGTTTGAAGGATGAGGGAAAAACCCCTTTTGTAAGTGAGAGGTTGAAGAGGTGTGTTAGAGTAGGGATGAAGACTGTGGCGAGGTTAGGGATGAGGTGGGATGGGAGCGGGTCAAGTGGCAAGTGTTGAGGAGTGATCTTGAAAGGAGGGTGGAGAGCTGATCTTCTGTCATGGTGGAGAAGTTGGTTTTGGAGGAACAGGGCTGAGCAGCTAGGAGGGGCATTGGGTGCTGTGGACCAAACTTTCTCTGATCGTATCAATCTTCTGCTTACAAAAGGAGGCAAAGTCTTCAGCAGTAATGAGATGAGAGGGGGGAGGTGCTGGGAGACGGAGTAGAGAATTGAAAGTATTGAAGGGCTGTTTAGGGTTGTGAGGCAGGGAGAATGTGAGTAGAGTTGAGCGAAACAGGTTGGTGAGATTCAAAAGTCGCTGACTTTAGCCAAAGTCGGGTTTCGCCGAGCGAAACCCGACCATGGCGCCAAGTTGGCCATGAGTTCGGCAAAACCAGCGCCAAAGTCAGTTTTCCCATAATGCTTGCAGGTGCCTTTTTTCAGCCAATGAGCTAGGACGTACACTGTGGGCAACGAGATGACATGGGCAGCATCCACCACCATCTTAGAGAAGGGCATTGCAGTGATTGGCTTGCTTTGGGGGGCGTCATAGTGTCTATAAAAGCCCTGACCGCCGATCGCCATTTTACTTCTGCCGATCTTAACAGTAGGGAGAGGTTGCTGACGCTGTTTATCAGTAGGGATAGAGTTAGGGCTGGAAAGAGAAGTTCTTATGTGCTTGTGCTGATAGCAATTGTGCTGTACAGTTTGTGTGCAGTGACAGGGGAGGATTTTCTTGTGTGCAGCAGCGCTGGTTATTAGACTGCCTGCCAGTGACAGGGGAGGATTTTCTTGTGTGCAACAGCGCTGGTTATTAGGCTGCCTGCTAGCTGTTTTGCTGTGTGTACACTGCTGTGCAGACTGCTTTTTACACAGCACTAATACTTTTATTCTTTTTTTCTGCACAGTTACCGAGCGTTCATTTTTTCCCACACCGTATAGAGCTGTACGATCCTCACACACTACTGTGTACCGGCTGGTATCACAGACAAATACATGCTGGCTATCTGTGTGTGACTCCGGAAATATATACGGAGATTGAAATTTTCCCCTACACTATATACACCTGGTATCTTCTGATACAGTACCTTTTTTCTGCTTTTTAGATTCTGGTCAAATCCATACTGAGTGAGCGTCTGTGTGTGACTCCGGAAATATATACGGAGATTTAAATTATCCCCTGTACTATACACACCTGGTATCTTCTGATACGGTACCTTTTTTCTGCCTTTTGTATTACGATAAATCCATACAGAGAGAGCGTCTGTGTGTGACTCCAGAAATATATATGGAGATTTAAATTTTACCCTATACTATATACACCTGGTATCTTCTGATACAGTACCTTTTCTGTGCTTTTTGCATTCTGGACAAATCCATACTGAGAGAGCGTCTGTGTGTGAATCCGGAAATATATGCGGAGATTTAAATTTTACCCTATACTATATACACCTGGTATCTTCTGATACACTACCTTTTTTCTGCTTTTGTATTCTGGTCAAATCGATACTGAGTGAGCGTCTGTGTGTGACTCCGGAAAAATATACGGAGATTTAAATTTTCCCCTATACTAAATACACCTTGTATCTTCTGATACATTACCTTTTTTCATGCCTCTTGTATTACGGTCAAATCCATACTGAGAGAGCGTCTGTGAGTGACTTCGGAAATATATACGGAGATTTAAATTTTACCCTATACTATTTACACCTTGTATCTTCTGATACAGTACCTTTTTTTCTGCTTTTTGTATTCTGGTCAAATCCATACTGAGTGAGAGTCTGTTTGTGACTCCGGAAATATATACGGAGATTTAAATTTTCCCCTATACTAGATACACCTGGTATCTTCTGATACAGTACCTTTTTTCTGCTTTTTGTATTCTGGTCAAATCCATACTGAGTGAGCGTCTGTGTGTGACTCCGGAAATATATACAGGCATTTAATTTTTCCCCTATACTATAAACACCTGGTATCTTCTGATACAGTACCTTTTTATGACTTTTGTATTACGGTCAAATCCATACTGAGAGAGTTTCTGTGTGTGACTCAGGAAATATATATAGAGATTTAAATTTTCCCCTATACCATATACACCTAGTATCTTCTGATACAGTACCTTTTTTCAGCTCTTTGAATTCTGGTCAAATCCATACAGAGTGAGCGACTGTGTGTGTTAGGGTTCGAGTTCCCGCTGCTGCACAATGGGAGTCTCTAACCTGTCCCGCTGCGGTACCCCATCCATCTCCGGCCGCTGTGGAGCCTGCTCAGCAAAGACGTCGGTCCCAGCGTCTAGCCCGGTCTAATACTGTGCAGAGACTTGCTGCTGCCTCTTCAGGTTCTGCTATTGTAGCCAGTACTGGTCAGCGGCAAGCAGACGTCTGTAGGACTAAGTCCTTTGTTGCTTCATCTGAGCGTGCCCAGAGCAAGATCTCCCATTGGAGATCAGGGGTCACATGCTCAGATACAGCTACCACTCCTATTGGTCCTTCAGGAAGGTCCTGTGGCTGTTGATGTTCTGAAGCAGCTTCCCATTGGTCCTTCCTGGAAGGTCTTTTTCTCGTGGCTGCTATTAAAGGCTGTCCTTACCGCATGGCCGTGCGCTAGTATCAAATCTGTTACGTGCTTGCGGCAGTGTGGTCATGTATGCATGCGGTTAGGTCTGGCTGAAATAAGCCCCTAGAATACCGGCACCTCCGGTGAGGAGATTGTATGCACGTGTTCAGGTCTCGGCTGAAAACGCCATTAGAATACCGGCTACTCCGGTGAGGAGATTACTGCTTGGGTTCTGATTGCATGACCACAGACTGCAATCCGCTTAGCAATCATCTGTGTTCCCTGTGAGTCTAACAGGACACAGTGTTTGTTACAGCGGCTCTGTGAGTTAACAGAGACCGCTTATTCCGCCATATAGTGCTACGGCTTTTACATCTGCGACTCTGCGGGATAACAGAGTTCACTTATACTGCCTATTTACGCCATCTTACTAGCAGCAGGCTCTGCCTGCACGGTGGACCCCGGGCTGCGAACGCACCTCTACTTAATGTCTATAAGGTGCGTTCCGCAGGCCCTTAACAGTGTGTGACTCCGGAAATATACACGGAGATTTAAATTTTACCCTATAATTTATACACCTGTTATCTGGTGATACAGTACCTTTTTTCTAACTTTTGTATTCTGGTCAAATCCATACTGAGTGAGAGTCTGTGTGAGACTCCGGAAATATATACGGAGATTTAAATTTTCTCCTATACTACATACACCTGGTATCTTCTGATACAGTACAGTTATTCTGCTATTTGTTTTTCTGGTCAAATCCACACTGAGTGACAATCTGTGTGTGACTCCGGAATATATACGGAAATTTAAATTTTCCCCTATACTACACACACCTGGTATCTTCTGATACAGTACAGTTTTTATGCTATTTGTTTCTCTGGTCAAATCCACACTGGTGACAATCTGTGTGTGACTCCGGAAATATATACGGAGATTTAAATTTAACCCTATACTATATACACCTGGTATCTTCTGATACAGAACCTTTTTTCTGCTTTGTATTCTGGTCAAATCCATACTTAGTGAGCGTCTGAGTGTGAATCCGGAAATATATACGGAGATTTAAATTTTACCCTATACTATATACACCTGGTATCTTCTGATACAGTACCTTTTTTTCTGCTTTTTATATTCTGGTCAAATCCATACTGAGTGAGAGTCTGTGTTTGACTCTGGAAATATATAGGGAGATTTAAATTTTCCCCTCTACTATATACACCAGATATCTTCTGATACAGTACCTTTTTTCTGCTATTTGTATTCTGGTCAAATCCACACTGAGTCAGCGTCTGTGCATGACTCCGGAAATATATACTGAGATTTAAATTTTATCCTATACTATATACACCTGGTATCTTCTGATACAGTACCATTTTTCTGCTTTTTGTATTCTGGTCAAATCCATACTAAGTGAGCGTCTGTGTGTGACTTCGAAAATATATACGGAGATTTAAATTGTCCCCTATACTATATACACCTGGTATCTACTGATACAGTACGTTTTTTCTGCATTTTGTATTCTGGTTAAATCCATACTGAGAGAGCGTCTGTGTGTAACTCCGGAAATATATACGGAGATTTAAATTTTACCCTCTACTATACACACCTGGTATCTTCTGATACAGTAACTTTTTTCTACTTTTTGTATTCTGGTCAAATCCATACTGAGTGAGCGTCTGTGTGTGACTCTGTAAATATATACGGATATTTAAATTTTCCCCTACACTATATACACCTGGTATCTTCTGATACAGCACCATTTTTATGCCTTTTGTATTACGGTCAGATCCATACTGAGTGAGTTTCTGTGTGTGACTCCGGAATTATATACGGAGATTTAAATTTTACCCTATACTATATACACCTGGTATCTTCTGATACAGTACGTTTTTTCTGCTTTTTGTATTCTGGTCAAATCCATACTGAGAGTTTCTGTGTGTGACTCTGGAAATATATACACAGATTTAATTTTTTTACCTATACTATATACACCTGGTATCTTCTGATACAGTACCTTTTTTATGACTTTTGTATTACGGTCAAATCCTTACTGAGAGAGTTTCTGTGTGTGACTCCGGAAATATATACGGAAATTTAAATTTTCCCCTATACAATATACACCTGGTATCTTCTGATACAGTACCATTTTTCTGCTTTTTGTATTCTGGTCAAATCCATACTGAGTGAGCGACTGTGTGTGACTCTGGAAATATATACGGAGATTTAAATTTTACCCTATACTTTATACACCTGGTATCTTCTGATACAGTGCCTTTTTTCTGCTTTTTGTATTACGGTCAAATCCATACTTAGTGAGCGTCTGAGTGTGACTCCGAAAATATATACGGAGATTTAAATTTTACCCTATACTATATACACCTGGTATCTTCTGATACAGTACCTTTTTTTCTGCTTTTTATATTCTGGTCAAATCCATACTGAGTGAGAGTCTGTGTTTGACTCTGGAAATATATAGGGAGATTTAAATTTTCCCCTCTACTATATACACCAGATATCTTCTGATACAGTACCTTTTTTCTGCTATTTGTATTCTGGTCAAATCCACACTGAGTCAGCGTCTGTGCATGACTCCGGAAATATATACTGAGATTTAAATTTTATCCTATACTATATACACCTGGTATCTTCTGATACAGTACCATTTTTCTGCTTTTTGTATTCTGGTCAAATCCATACTAAGTGAGCGTCTGTGTGTGACTTCGAAAATATATACAGAGATTTAAATTTTCCCCTATACTATATACACCTGGTATCTACTGATACAGTACGTTTTTTCTGCATTTTGTATTCTGGTCAAATCCATACTGAGAGAGCGTCTGTGTGTAACTCCGGAAATATATACGGAGATTTAAATTTTACCCTCTACTATACACACCTGGTATCTTCTGATACAGTAACTTTTTTCTACTTTTTGTATTCTGGTCAAATCCATACTGAGTGAGCGTCTGTGTGTGACTCTGTAAATATATACGGATATTTAAAATTTCCCCTACACTATATACACCTGGTATCTTCTGATACAGCACCATTTTTATGCCTTTTGTATTAGGGTCAGATCCATACTGAGTGAGTTTCTGTGTGTGACTCCGGAATTATATACGGAGATTTAAATTTTACCCTATACTATATACACCTGGTATCTTCTGATACAGTACGTTTTTTCTGCTTTTTGTATTCTGTTCAAATCCATATGAGAGTTTCTGTGTGTGACTCTGGAAATATATACACAGATTTAATTTTTTACCTATACTATATACACCTGGTATCTTCTGATACAGTACGTTTTTTCTGCTTTTTGTATTCTGGTCAAATCCATACTGTGTGAGCATCTGTGTGTGACTCCGGAAATATATATGGAGATTTAAATTTTACCCTATACTATATATACCTGGTGTTACGGGTCGAGTTCCTGCTTCTGCACAAGGGGAATCTCAAACCATCCCTGCTGCGGTCTCCCATCCGTCTCTGGCCGCAGTGGACTCTGCTCAGCAGAGACATTGGTCCCAGCGTCTCGCCCAGTCTAACATTGTGCAGAGGATTACTGCTGCCTCTACAGGTTCTGCTATTGTAGCCAGTACTGGTCAGCGGCGAGCAGACGTCTTTGGGGAATAAGTCCTGTGTTTCTCCATCTGAGCATGCCCAGGGCAAGACCTCCCATTGGAGATCAGGGGCCACATGCTTGGTCACAGCAGCGACTCCCATTGGTCCACCAGGAAAGTCCTGAAATGGCTTGTGTTCTGGATCAGTTTCTCATTGGTCCTTTTCTGGAAGGTCCTGTAGCTGCTGCTATAAAAGGAGCGCATGGCTGCTCGGCCGTGCTCTAGTATCAATTGTGTTATGTGCTTTGCGCCAGTGTGATCATGCACGCATGTGGTTAGGGTTCGGCTGAATTAAGCCCCTAGAATACCGGCTTCTCCGGTGAGGAGTTGCTTGTTTGCGTTGCTGACTTCATGACCACGGACTGCTATCTGCACAGCAGTTATCTGTGTATCCCTGTGGTGTTAACAGGACACAGTCTCTATTTCTGCGTCTCTACCTCAGCGACTCTGTGGTGTAACAGAGTTCGCTTATACTGCCATAAAGTGCTACAGCATCTATGTTTGCGACTCTGTGAAGTAACAGAGTTCGCTTATACTGCCATCTTACTAGCAGCAAGCTCTGCCTGCACGGTGGACCTCGGGCTCGAACGCACCTATTATTTATATTTATTTAATGCGTTCCCCCAGCCCTAACACCTGGTATCTTCTCATCCAGTACCTTTATTCTGCCTTTTGTATTCTGGTCAAATCTATACTGAGTGAACGTCTGTGTGTGTCTCCGGAAATATATACGGAGATTTAAATTTTCCCCTTTACTACATACACCTGGTATCTTCTGATACAGTACCTTTTTTATGACTTTTGTATTACGGTCAAATCCTTACTGAGAGAGTTTCTGTGTGTGACTCCGGAAATATATACGGAGATTTAAATTTTCCCCTATACAATATACACCTGGTATCTTCTGATACAGTACCATTTTTCTGCTTTTTGTATTCTGGTCAAATCCATACTGAGTGAGCGACTGTGTGTGACTCTGGAAATATATACGGAGATTTAAATTTTACCCTATACTTTATACACCTGGTATCTTCTGATACAGTGCCTTTTTTCTGCTTTTTGTATTACGGTCAAATCCATACTGAGAGAGTGTCTGTGTGTGACTCTGGAAATATATACGGAGATTTAGCAAGCAGCTGAATGACACAAGCCCTTTCTGTCTTGCATGTGGAAATATATAGCAATGGTATGCACTCCATACTTCTGATTGCTGCCAACCACTGCTGTACCATCTTGCAACATAGTTTAATGTGCCTGGTAAAACTTTTGTATAATTCATTTTTTGCACTGTGCTTAATACTTACTGCTGTGTATTCCTGTGACTGGGGCCTCTGTAGATGCTATCAGGTGGAAGTTGCTATAACATATAGATGTTGCCAGGTCTAGTGCCTTTGATGATCTAACCACCCCCTGGTGTGCTGGCCCCAGCTGCCAAATTATCCCAAAGCAGCTCCCACAATCCCACTATCCTGACCCTGTAGTGTGGACTATATATTTAGGAGTAGTCTAAGGGGCGCATGCATTGTGGGGGCGCATGCATCCCAGAAGCTAAGCATCACAGAAGACAAGCATCTTGAAAACGGCAGTTATTCATGGCAGTTAATCAGGGCTGGAATCAGGTACCCCACACTTTGCCTTCTTTTTCATTATGTACTTTATCTATTTCCTCCTGTGTTCCCTTGCCATCCACATTCACCGCCCCATCCCCCCTCCATCACGACTCATACACATCAGCCCCTCTATCCTTCCCTCTCCCATGTACAGCTCCCATACACTCCTCACCTTCCTGAAAAACCTCAGCCCATCTTGCCCAAACACATCACAGAAAAAAACCTACTTACAATTCCAACAACTACTTGCTCTTTATCTTCCTACTCCTACTGATTTCAGGGGACATCTCCCCCAACCCTGGTCCACCAACCCCCAACCTCAATCTCTACCCTACCTCATACCGAAACCATAATAATCTTATTAATATTACTTGCACTCCCTCATCTCCTTCTTTCAATTGTGCCCTCTGGAATCCACGGTCTGCATGCAACAAGCTATCCTTCCTGCACAACTACTTTCTGAACCACTCTCTTAATCTGTTGGCCCTCACTGAAACCTGGATTCAGGATTCTGACACTGTCTCCCCTGCTGCCATTTCCTATGGTGGTTTACAGTTCTCCCATTCCCCGAGACCCACAAACAGACATGGTGGTGGAGTTGGCATACTCCTGTCCCCACAATGCACTTTCCAGGTCATCCCCCCAATTCCATCACTCTCATTCCCTTCTTTTGAGGTCCACACCATCAGGCTCTTCCATCCCCTCTCCCTCAGAGTAGCGGTCATATATCGGCCCCCTGGCTGCCGCACTTCATGTCCTCAGAACTACCAACCCTTATCCTTGGAGACTTCAACATCCCCATTAACAGCCCTACTTCCACATCTGCATCTCAGCTTCTATCACTAACCACTTCTCTAGGCCTCTCACAGCTTTCAACCTCTGAGACACACAAGGATGGCAGCACCCTTGACCTGTCTTTGTCCGCCTCTGTTCAATCTCCCACCTAAATAACTCACCGCTTCCACTCTCTGACCACAACATTCTCTCTTTCACGCTCACAAATCCTCCACCACCCCAGTGCACTCCTACCTACCACACATTCAGAAATCTACAAGCCATTAACCCTCAGGCACTTTCAGACTCCCTACACTCATCGCTGTCCCCAGTCTCCTCTTTTTCCTGTCCTGATCTGGCTGTTCATCACTACAATGACATTCTTAGAAGCACCCTTGACCAAGTAGCACCCTCACCCTCAGAACCTCCAAACACACGGTAA
Organism: Oophaga sylvatica; assembly: GCA_033576555.1. Lineage (NCBI taxonomy): Eukaryota > Metazoa > Chordata > Amphibia > Anura > Dendrobatidae > Oophaga > Oophaga sylvatica. Next base: position 32,894 of record JARQOD010002621.1, on the reverse strand, counting down.
AACAGCCCTGGCTCACATTGCAAACTCGACTTCTTCAGCGATGCTCTAGGAGTGCTGAACGCCTCTGGAGAAAAACCCGCACACCAGAAGACTTCATCCACTTTAAATTCATGTTAAGAACTTATAATGCTGCCCTTCACCTCGCCAAACAGACCTACTTCACCACCCTGATCTCCTCACTAGCCAACAACCCCAAGAAAAATGTTGACACTTTTCACTCCCTCCTCAGGCCAAAAGCACAAGCCCCTATCACAGACATTTGTGCTGACGACCTGGCCTCCCACTTTATAGAAAAAATAGATACTATCCGTCAGGAAATCTGCTCTCAACCACCAAGTGCTGTGACTCCCATCCCACCCTGCATTCCCCTGGCTCACTTTCCACATTTGATCCCATCACAGAAAAAGAAGTCTCCAGACTCCTCTTTTCCTCTCGTCCGACTACATGCACTACCGACCCCATCCCCTCACATCTCCTCCAGTCTCTCTCTCCAGTTGTCACAACTCACCTAACTACAATCTTTAATTCTCTCACTCTCCTCTGGCATTTTCCCATCCTCCTTCAAACACTCCATCATTACTCCGCTACTAAAGAAACCCGCTCTCGACCCTTCCTGCACAAACAACTACAGACCGGTCTCCAATCTCCCCTTCATCTCTAAACTTTTGGACCACTGTCTCCTACTGGATAGGCTCCAGTCACTAGGTATTAAGGACACTGTTGTCTCCTGGTTCTCTTCCTATCTTTCTGACCGCTCCTTCAGTGTTTCGTTCTCTGGCTCCACATCATCTCCTCTTCCTCTCACTGTCGGTGTACCCCAGGGCTCAGTCCTTGGTCCCCTTCTCTTCTCTCTCTACACGGCCCCATTTGGACAGACCATCAGCAGATTTGGCTTTCAGTACCATCTTTATGCTGATGACACACAACTATACACGTCATCCCCCGACCTTACCCCCGCTGTTCTACAGAACGCCACCGACTGTCTGCCTGCAGTCTCCAACATCATGTCCGCTCTCTATTGAAACTTAACCTCTCCAAGACTGAACTCCTTCTGCTCCCGCCGTCTACTAACCTCCCTAAATCTGACATTTCCCTCTCTGTGGGCGGCACCATAATAACACCCCGGCAGCAGGCTCGCTGTCTGGGTGTTATGTTTAACACCAATCTCTCCTTCACCTCCCATATACAATCTCTTGCCCGCTCTTGCCGTCTACACCTAAAGAACATCTCTAGAATCCGCCCTTTTCTCACCATGGAAACAACAAAAACCCTCACTGTAGCATTGATCCACTCCCGCCTGGACTACTGCAACGCTCTATTACTTGGCCTCCCCATTACTCGACTATCCCCTCCCCAGTCCATCCTTAATGCAGCAGCCAGGGTCATCCATCTGGCTAATCGGTACTTGGACGCGTCCGCTCTTCGCCAGTCCTTACACTGGCTGCCCATTAATTATAGGATCCAATTCAAAGTACTGGTTCTCACCCACAAAGCTCTCCACAGTGCAGCACCCCCCTACATCTCCTCCCTCATTTCTATCTATCGGCCTAACCGACTGCTGCGCTCTGCAAACGACTTTCGACTAACCTCTGCACTAATCCATACCTCCCACTCCCGACTCCAAGACTTCTCCCGCGCTGCGCCAATCCTCTGCAATGCTCTACCCCAAGAAATTAAGACTATCCACAATTTGCATGGTTTCAGGCGCTCCCTCAAAACACATTTGTTCAGAGTGGCCTATCACATTCTCTAATCAAAGTCGTTCTATGTTTAAGTGTGTATGTGTAGCCTATTCACTATCTCCATCCATCCCTCACTCCCTCAAGATGGCTGGACCATCATTGTAAATGCACCATTGTATATACACACCTGTACTTTGTACCTCCCCCACCTCATTGTAGATTGTAAGCTCTCACGAGCAGGGTCGGCTTATTTTGCTTTAATTATTATTGTTAACGTTGTTACTTATGACTTATGTTTTGAAACTGTTAAACTGTAAAGCGCTGCGGAATATGTTGGCGCTATATAAATAAAGATTATTATTATTATTATTATTTTAAATTTAACCCTATACTATATACACTGGTGTCTTCTGATACAGTACCTTTTTTCTGCTATTTGTATTATGGTCAAATCCATACTGAGAGTTTCTTTGTGTGACTACGGAAATATATACGGAGATTAAAATTTTCCCCTAAACTATATACACCTGGTATGTTCTAATACACTACCTTTTTTCTGCTTTTTGTATTCTGTTCAAATCCACACTGAGTGAGCGTCTGTGTGTGACTCCGGAAATATATACGGAGATTAAAATTTTACCCTATACTTTATACACCTGGTATCTTCTGATACAGAACCTTTTTTCTGCCTTTTGTATTACGGTCAAATCCATACTGAGAGAGTGTCTGTGTGTGACTCCGGAAATATATACGGAGATTTAAATGTTACCCTATACTATATACACCTGGTATCTCTGAATACAGTACTTTTTTTTCTGCTTTTTGTATTCTGGTCAAATCCATATTAAGTGAGTTGTACTTCTGTGTGTGACTCGGAAATATATTAATACGTAGATTAAAAATTTTCCCCTATACTATATACACCTTGTATCTTCTGATACAGTACCTTTTTTCTGCCTATTGTATTACAGGCAAATCCATACTGAGAGAGCGTCTGTGTGTGACTCCTGAAATTTATACGGAGATTTAAATTTTCCCCAATGCTATATACACCTGGTATCTTCTGATACAGTACCTTTTTTCTGCTTTTTGTATTCTGGTCAAATCCATACTGAGTGAGCGTCTGTGTGTGTTAGACGTCGAGTTCCCGCTTCTGCACAAGGGGAATCTTGAGCCATCCCTGCTGCGGTCTCCCATCCGTCTCTGTCCGCAGTGGACTCTGCTCAGCATGGGCGTCGATCCCAGCGTCTCGCCCAGTCTAACATTGTGCAGAGGATAACTGCTGCCTCTCCAGGCTCTACTATTGTAGCCAGTACTGGTTAGCGGCGAGCAGACGTCTTTAGGACAAAGTCCTTCCTTTCCCCTTCTGAGCATGCCCAGGGTGGGATCTCTCATTGGAGATCAGGGGTCACATGCTCAGGTGCTGCAGCAGCCCCTATTGGTCCGCCAGGAAGTTCCTGAAACTTCCTGTGTTCTGGATCAGTTTCCTATTGGTCCTTATCTGGCAGGCCCTGTAGTTGCTACTATAAAAGGGTGGCATGGTCGTGCCGCCATGCGCTAGTATCAACTACATTATGTGCTTTGTGCCAGTGTGATCTTGCACGCATGTGTTAGGGCTCGGCTGAAATAAGCCCCTAGAATACCGGCACCTCTGGTGAGGAGATTGTATGCACGTGTTTAGGGCTCGGCTGAAATAAGCCCCTAGAATACCAGCTTCTCCGTGAGGAGATTGTCTGATTGAGTTGCTGATTGCATTACTACGGACTGTTTTCTGTGCATTCCTGTGGAGTTAACAGGACACAGTCAATATCTCTGCGTCGCTACTAGTGTTGAGCGATACTGCTCGATATCTAAAAATATCGGATCGGAATGGCATCGCCGATATCACTAAATATCGGCGATATCCGATTCCGATACCGGAAGTCCCATGTAAGTCTATGGGAACAAAATATCGCAACTAAAAAAACACTTTCTTTCCTTGTAAACACAAAATATACACACTTAGAATACATATATATATATATATATATATATATATATATATATACATGTCATTGTGACATATATATATACATATATTTATAGTTTATTCACTTCTACATAGTAAAATAGCCTCTGATTCAATTGCCGGGTACAGCCGGCATTTGTGAAAAGACAGAAGCACCCGAGGGTCCAGTCGCCACAGAGATGTTGCATCGCACCCAGCGGTGTGACAACTTACTCTCAGGTAAGGAGGAAACACCCCATTGACTCCAACCACTGCATTCAACAGTACACTATGCCAGCTGAGTGTAGGCGGACCCAATGGGATGGTCTAGCTCAGGCTGGTTAGAACAGGGTGTAGCTAGTTGGATGGGAGGGGTTGAGGCAGCCTTATGCTGCATGTCTTTGTAGTAAGAATTGTTTCCTTTCCTGCTTTCTTACTACGTCGCATACTCCACTCTGCTACATCACTCTGCACCATTGCTCTATCTCACATCTATCTGCCCTGGAAGGATACCGTCTTACCTGTACAAGACTTATCACCTAGCTGCACTACACCATCCCTGCCAGAGGACCTGCACAGCAGCGCTGGTCACCCTGACCAGGTACTACAGGTGGCATCACGACAAACTACACAAACATTCTATCATCCCCTGGAAATATCCCACATTCCAGTGAGCGACCAGGCACGGACATAGCTGTGCTACCCGTCACATCCCCCATAGAAGTCGACGGGCTTGGTGCCGAGTACCCCCAAAACCTGTGGCTCTGTGCGACTCAACTTTGGCGTCACAAACAGGATTCAGAAGCTCACTATAAGCGAGTCCTGTGTGCCTTAATTGAACTGTTTTTTTGCTTGAGAATTGCAAAAATCATCATAGACTGTATTTGCCATTTTTCCATCATATCTGCGCCACGAGGCACAGGTGAAGAATAAGGGCGTGCTCTCGTGGGCGTACACTCACTCCGTGGCGCGAAAACGATGTCCGCACACTCTAAATGTTACTGCAATGTAAGATCGTGCCCCACAGCTCTGGAGTTCTGCCTCCTCATCCTCCTCAGTGGGCGGAAACGAACGCGAAGGTCCCGCCTCCCTACAAAAGATGTCGCCTCTCCTGATGCTAATGACACATGTGACTTGGCAGAGATGGCGAATGGACGTGAGCAGAAGTGGGAAGGGATGGAGGAGTCAGAGCTCTCCCCCCACGGAAGCGACCCGATCGCCACGGAGCCACCGTTTGGCACCCGGCCTGGAAACCCTCCTACGCTGGAAGAAGCGGAGGATACCCTGAGAGACCTGGCCCGGCACCGGGAGGAGGTCGCCAGGATGGAAGCGAGCTGGCGGGCCCTAAAACTACAATTGGAGCGGCGCCAATCCCTCTTACCCCCTGAAGTGTCTGTACCGGAAGGTGAGGCACCCGTTCCAGTAGAGGAGGCCGTGCGGGCATCCCAGCCCTTGCAATCTGAACCGGTTGCCAGTATCTCAGTGGAGGCACCCGTTCCAGTAGAGGAGGCCGTGCGGGCATCCCAGCCCTTGCAATCTGAACCGGTTGCCAGTATCTCAGTGGAGGCACCTGTTCCAGTAGAGGAGGCCGTGCGGGCATCCCAGCCCTTGCAATCTGAACCGGTTGCCAGTATCACAGTGGAGGCACCCGTTCCTGCTGAAAACGCCGCACCAGCACCCCAGATCCCGCTGTCTGCCCCTGTCGCTGAGGCAGAAGAAGCGACACCCGTCCTCATGGAGGAGGCCGCGCAGGCACCAGAGCTCTACCTGCCTGTACCGGAGCCCCGACCGTCATCTGTTCCAGTGCCGGCTGCTTCCGCCACAGGTGAGCGCCGCCAGGACTGGCAGGCGCCAGGAGAGCTGCCGCAAACCGGACATCGTAAGCTGGCGTTTGATGTTGGAGACATGGAGCTGCTGGTGGAGGAGAATTACAACCGGCGTCAGGAGGAAGAGTGGAGACGTCGGGAGCGGGAAAGGGAGCAGCGAGAATCCCAAAAGCTTCGGCAACGTCACCTGGACAAGGACCTGGCAGAGAAGGCACGTATGAGAAAGGATAAAAGTACGGTGAGGGAGCCGCGGCGTAAGGGTGCAGTACAGAACTTTAAGTTAAAAGGTGGTTGGGGCTTCATCCAGGAGCCTGGACTTTATTTAGAAGTTTTTGTAACCCGGCGGGACATGGAGGCTCACCTCCCAGAAGGACACCCGGGGAGGGACCTGTTGCCAGGAGACTTGGTGACTTACACCCGACACTGGGGTTACAATGGATGGTACGCCCTAAATGTTACCAGGTGCGACCCCTACTCCCCAGAGTGTCAGGAAACTGACAGACCCTACGAGCCTTCAGCCTCCCCCAACCAGGCCTCTGCACAAGTGCCCACCCCACGCCGTAAATCTCCCCAGCCTCCCTCAGTGGTCTCCTCAGCAGCCCCAGCTATGGACATGATAATGATAGCTGGCCCGTACCCGGCGCCTGTTAGGCCCCCTGGAGTTCGTACAGTCCGGAACATAGGGTTCCAGACCCGGAGGGAGACGAAAGAGGTGGCCACACAGACCCAGATAGCGGGTCACGACGTCACTGTACAGGCCACACGACGTCATCAGGTCTGGGTGGACCCTCCTGCCACGGATGTTTGGCAAGCTCCAGAACAGTACCAGGTGGTACCTGTAAGAGGCCAGCCAAAGAAGTCTAAATAACCCGGACAGGGTCTCTGTATGTAAATAGTTAAATTATTGATGTACCCGGACGGGTGAATGTTCATAAAAAGAAGTTTATTGTTGCCTTAATATACCCAGGTTGGGTAATGGTTTGATGTACCGGGACGGGTGAATGTTCAGAAGAACAAGTTTATTGTTGCCTTAATATACCCAGGTTGGGTAATGGTGTTTCACTGTAATGAAAATGTTGAACTTTGAAGCCATGAACTGTACTGGCTCACAAACTTTTCTGTAAATAGTTGGCACTTCGGTGCTCCATCTTGGTTTTACAAAAAACTTTACTGTGCACTATTTTCAACTACCTCAGAAACTAAAAACCCGTTTGGTGTGGCCGAAAGTGAGGTCTGCTCAAGGAAAGTCTTGCAGCCCACCCAAGACCACAGTTGGAGGTTTGGAGCGGGTCCTCCACAAGCACAAGTAAAGGACACTGTGAAGTTACCCCGGTGGGGTTGTAGTCCTAAGAAGTCTCCACGAACTTCGGCACTAATGCTATTTGCACTTTTGTTGAATATGTATTTATTAACACACATGTATAACACATATCAAGGGTATGAACAGTAACAAAACATGTCACATAATATAAGCCATTTGCACTTTTGTAATGTTATTATTAAAAATTTTATTATGCAACGTTTAACTTGAAGTGTTTCCTGCTTTCTTACTACGTCGCATAGTCCACTCTGCTACATCACTTTGCACCATTGCTCTATCTCACATCTATCTGCCCTGGAAGGATAGCGTGTTACCTGTAGAAGACTTTTCACCTACCTGCACTACACCATCCCTTCCAGAGGACCTGCACAGCAGCGCTGGACACCCTGACCAGGTACTACAGGTGGCGTCACGACAAACTACACGAACATTCTATCATCCCCTGGAAATATCCCACATTCCAGTGATCGCCCAGGTCACGGACCGAGCTGTGCTACTCGTGACATCCCCCATAGAAGTCGACGTGATCGGTGCCGAGTACCACCAAAACCCCTGTCTCTGTGCGACTCAACTTCCCTCACTGTGCTGGCACTTTACATTTACAATGCCTCTGGGTTTTTTTTTTGGGGGGGTGGGGAACATTCAGACTTTTGCTATGGGGCCCCATGATTTATATGTACGCCCCTGCTGCTGAGGCATGGTATTTAAGGCTGTTAAGGAGCCAATATCCATGGACCTTGCCAGCAGCGTCGGACTGGAGTACCTTGGGCCCACCAGAGAAAAATTATTCTTGGGGCCCACCATCATACTTCCCAACCTTTGAAGAAGGGAAAGAGGGACAAAGGCTGTGGCACGCTGTGCCTGCTGCAGCAAATTTTAGGCCATGCCACGTTGCACCACAGACTGTCCAGGAGTTGGTGGATGCTTTAGTCCAGGTGTGGGAGGAGATCCCTCACGAGACCATCCGTCGCGCTCATCAGGAGCATGGCCAGAAGTTGTAGGGAGGTCATACAGCATACCTCCCAAATTTGGAAGACAGGAAAGAGGATTAAAGGCTGCGGCGCGTGTCGCGCGCCGCTGAAAATTTTAGGACACGCCCCGACAACACCCATTTCACAGCTAATCACACCCATATCCTCGCCCCAAGCGTAACCATTTAGCACTGCTGATCAACTGACTGGTAATGAGGGCACAGTGGCTGGTACTGAGGAAAAGAAAGAAAGAGCAGCGAGAGAGAAAGAACAAACAGAGAAAGAAAGAGAGGAAAGAAAGAAAAGAGAGAAAGAAAGAACAGAGAGAAAAAAGAACAGAGAGCGAGAAGGAAAGAACAGAGAGAGAGCCATAGGCGTAGCTAGGGTTTTGGTTTAGTGGGGGCAAAACTTCTGAGTGGGCCCATCATCAGAGAACCTCAGCAAATGACCGCGCTGTTGGCCAAAATAATCTATATATAAAAAGACCAATATTGATATTACCGCCATATGGTCTGTGTTAAATAATACCAGTCCTACAGAACATATAATAGATTACAGCACAGGTACAGATAATGACTTACCGCTGATGTTCTTTCTAATGGAATTGTTCACTTTTCATGTCTTTTCCATCTGGCCCACACCGACATGACGACTTCTCCAGCCAGGACTCGACTGCACCCCCATTAAAAAAAAAATAAAAAAAAAACTCACCTCCCGGCTCCTGTGCTGCTCACTGTTCTCCCTCTCAGCGTCTGACAGCGGGCGCCGGCAGGTGATGTTATTGCGCCCGCTGTCATACGCTGAGAGGGGGATTATGGGAGAGAAGGAGCGCTCGCTCCTTCTCTCTCCATGCGGTCAGCTTTATCGGCTGGATGCCGATACAGCTGACCCTCCGATGACGGGTGGGGGGCCCACTGCTGGCACCGGGCCCCCCCAACGCCTGTTCAGGCCCCATAGCTTCCGGGCGGCAGAGCAGGGAGAGCGATTCTCCCTGCTCTGCCGCAGAATGTAACTGTATCGTAGCTCCGGGTGGGCCCCCTCAGAGCGCGGGCCCCGGGGCCACCGCCCCCTCTGCCCCATGACCTATCCTTTCAAATCAGGGCCCACCACGCAGGAGCTGGGGCCCACCGTAGGTTTCTCCGGTGTCCCGGTGCCTCAGTCCGACCCTGCTTGCCAGCCTGATAATACCAGGCCACAGCAGTCTGCATATCTTGGCTGGTTAACAAAAATAGGGGATCCCCTCGAAAAAAATTTGGCGTGGGGTCCCCCCTATTTTTGTTAACCAGCCAGATGAAGCAGACTGCTGAGGCCTGGTTTTTCAGGCTGGTAAGGATCCAATATCCATGGACCTTGCCAGCCTGATAATACCAGGCCACAGCAGTCTGCATATCTTGGCTGGTTAACAAAAATAGGGGATCCCCTCGAAAAAAAAACGGCGTAGGGGTCCCCCTATTTTTGTTAACCAGCCAAGTAAAATGCAGATTGCTGCGGCCTGGTATTAAAAGACTGTCAAGGCCCATGGATTTTGGCCCTCAACAGCCTGATAATACCAGGCTACAGCAGCCCCACATTTGGCGCATCAAAAGATGTGCCAATTGTGGCACTTTACCCGGCTCTTCCCACTGCCCTGTAGCGGTGGCAAGTGGGGTAATAAGGGGTTAATGTCACCGTTGATTGCACGGTGAGAATAAGCCCGGTTAATAATGGAGAGGTGTCAATAAGACACCGATCCATTATTAATCCCAAAGTTTTTAAATTTTTAAAAAAAAGACGCAGCAAGAAAAAAGTATTTTAATGAAATAAAAGAGACAACACAGTTTTCATTAATTTTATTATACTCTCATTCCTGCGACGCCATCGATCTCCTGCAAAAAAAGAAAAAAAAAAAACAACAGTATACCACCTGTCCGACGCAGTCCATAGTAACGAGTGTCCCACGACGATCCAGCTCTGCTACATCGCAATGACAGGCAGAGCCTGTCATCGCGACGCAGCACAGCTGATTACCTGCTTCCCCGGCGGTGATCATCGGACTGACTGCTTTACGGCCGGGATTACCCAGCAGTCACTGCAGTTATCGCGAGAAACTGCATGTGACCGCCGGGGAAAGATGATGGCGGCCATCAAGCAGTCCAGCCCGTGACCGCCGGAGATCTTCTGCCAGGTAAGTGCCGCTGACTCCTGACAGACCCGACCGACGGACAGTGACAGTGACAGTGACAAATCCGATTCCGGTATCCGATAAGACGAAAATATTGGAACTAAGTATCGAAAGTCCGATAGAGCTAATATCGGCCGATACCTGATACTTGCGGTATCGTATCGCTCAACACTAGTCGCTACCTTAGCGACATTGTGGTGTAACAGTGCTCGCTTATACTGCCATATAGTGCCACAGTGTCTAGAGTTGCGACTCTGTGAAGAAACAGAGTTCACCATTCCGCCATCTTACTAGCAGCAGGCTCTGCCTGCACGGTGGACCCCAGGCTGCAAAAGCACTTATTATTTATATATATTTTGTGCGTTCTGCCAGCCCTAACATAATATTAGCGCCAGGGTCTGGCTGGTAAAATAGCGGACGACCAGCGTATGCACCGGTATATCCAGCAGCTGGAGGGTAGGTTGGCGACTCTAGAGCGCACAACCTCAGCTGTGGATGATACCGCAGTCGCTGTTCAGGCTGCTAGTGTGGCTGCAGCCAGTTTGTCCTCTGCCACCCCTGCTCCGACTTTTTCCCGCCTCCCACTGCAGACACGTTTACCGGTGACAGTAAACAATGTCGGGGTTTCTTCAGTCAGTGCTCCATACATTTAGAGCTTCTGGCTGCACGTTTTCCCATGGGGAGGGTGAAAGTGGGTTGTATCATATTCCTTTTGTCGGGCAGGGCGTTGGCGTGGGCAACGCCGTTGTGGGAGCGCTATGATCGTGTGGTGCAGATTGCTCCTCTCTTCTTGGACACTTTGAAACAGGTCTTTTTAGGACATCGCGTCACCCACGATACGGCTCTCCAACTGTTGGCAATCACCCAGGTTCATCCATTGTCCGCCAGTTCGCCGTCCAATTTCGGACTCTGGTCTCTGAGCTGGAGTGGCCAGATAAAGTCCTCATACCAGTGTACTGGAGGGGATTGGCAGACCATGTGAAGGACGCCTTGTCCACCAGGGAGATTCCTGCCACACTGGAGGAGCTCATTATCATATCTACCCGCATCGACCTCCGTTTTAACGAGCAGAGGTTGGAGCGGGCTCAGTGTAGGCAGAGGTTCCGGCTGGCGCCCACCTTCACCAGACCTCTTGAATCTTCCATTCAGGCACCCGATTCCCCTGAGGCCATGGAAATTTCTCGAGCGAGACCTAAGTCTCGGGCCGCTCGAGTACCTGTGGTTTGCAATAATTGCCATCAGCTAGGACATTATGTCAATAGATGTCCCCAGCGATCAGGAACATGATCTTGTCTAGTAACCATGGGAGGAGGTTCACTAGATTCAGCAGCATTTGCCTCCAAGCTGTCCTTTAAAGGGACAATCTCTTTTGGTCCATCCACTCTAACAGTTGAGCTTTGTGTGGATTCTGGAGCAGAGGGGAATTTTATGTCCTCTGCCTTCGCTATCCGCCACACAATACCTCAGGTGATGCTCTCCAAACCGGTGACTGCTCGAGTGGTGAATAGATCAGTACTGCCCTCACAGATCACACATCAAACAATCACTCTCACGTTGTCCATGTCTCCTTCCCATCAGGAGGTTATCTCTTCTGATCCTTCCCGAGGGTATAGATTAGGCTCTGCTGGGAGTACCCTGGCTTTGTCTTCACTCCCCACATATTGAGTGGTCCTCTGGGAGGATATGGGGTTGGAGTGAATCTTGTAGAGGTAGATGTGTGAGGGAGAGTGTTCAGGTTACTACTACAGGGATACCCGCAGATCTCACTTCCCTTCCCAAGTGTTATTGGTTCTATGTAGAGTGTTCTTCAAAAAGGCTGCACAGACTCTTCCACCTCACCACCCCTATGACTGTCCTATTGACCTCTTGCCTGGAGCAGAACCACCTCGGGGTAGGGTTTATCCTCTCTCTCTCCTGGAGACGGAGGCTGTGTCCCAATACATCCAGGAGAATCTGGCAAGAGGGTTCATTAGGAAGTCAGTGTCACCTGCTGGGGTGGGGTTCTTTTTCGTGCAGAAGAAGAACGGAGAATTACGTCCCTGCAGAAATTACAGGGGTCTTAACGCCATCACCGTTAAGAATAAATACCCGTTGCCCCTGATTTCTGAGCTTTTTGATAGGCTCCGGGGAGCAAGGGTATTTACCAAATTAGACCTGCGGGGTGCTTATAACCTGATTCAGCATCCGTGAGGGGACGAATGGAAAACTGCTTTTAATACCAGGGATGGGCACTATGAATATCTGGTGATGCCGTTCAGGCTCTGTAATGCCCCAGTCCGTTTTCCAAGACTTTGTTAATGACATCTTCCGGGACATGCTTTCCACCTCGGTCGTAGTCTATCTGGATGATATTCTCATCTTCTCTCCAGATATTGACTCCCTCCGGAGAGATGTCTGCAGAGTCTTCGACCTCCTGAGGGCAAATTCCCTTTGCGCAAAGTTGGAGAAATGTGTGTTTGAGCAGGAGTCTTTACCATTCCTGGGCTATATCATCTCCGCACAGGGATTGGCTATGGATCCTGCCAAACTACAGGCTGTAATGGACTGGCAAGAACCCCATTCCCTTAAAGCAGTGCAGCGCTTTATGGGGTTCATTAATTATTATCGCCAGTTCATTCCTGTTGTTAATGAGCAGAGGCTCCCTCTGGTGGTTACAGACAGTACTGAACCTTCCAGAGAGGAATGGCAATCTGGGATCACGGACTGGACTGATATAAGGGAGGTTGCCTCCCCTGATGGTCGCCGGTGATCAATTGTTCTGGTCTCAATTGTGGTTCCTGGTTCATTTGGAAGTTTGCTGGTGTCTTGCCTGCATCTCCTGCTTTCAGATAAGATATTTTCTGCTTTTCTATTTGTGCTTGCTATTTGCATTGTTTTCTGCACATTTGTGGAGGACAGCCAGGTTCCCTCCTGGGGCCTGAGCTCCTCACAGTTTGTCTGTAGCCACTGTTGTTTTTTCATTTGCTTTTTCCTGCTTTTTCAGCGGCTGCAGCTTGGTTTTGTTCACACTGAGATCTGATTTAGTGGGTGGCGAGATCGTGTGATCTCAGTATTTTTGTAATCAAAATTGTTGGATTTTTGTAGGGTTTTCTGGGTTGCAGAAAGTAATCTCTCTTGTCCTTTCCTATTTAGTCAGCTTGTGGCCCCAGAGTTTGCTCAATCTGTTTTCTGCCTGCGTTTGTGTTTTCATCTTGTCTAACCGCCATTATATGTTTGAGGGCTGCCTATTCCTTTGGGGCTCTACTCCGGGGCAGTTAGCTTTCCTGTTTCTATCTTTAGGTATAGCTAGCTCTCAGGCTGTGACGAGGCGTCTAGGATCAACGTAGGAACGCTCCACGGCTACCTCTAGTTGTGTGGTTAGTTCAGGTTTCTGCAACGCACTAGGTACCAACATCTCAGGTGTTCGGCTGCCCTGCTGTTGTTCCTGTCTTCCTCAGCTAACGTACATAACAGTATCACCGGCCAAACTGAAAATTATATGGTACTCACAGAAGGGAAAAATAGTGTGGAAAGAAAAAAGTTGTCAGAGTTGTCAGAGATTTTTTTTTTTCTGTTTGTTGCATTTTTTCCCTCTTTTTCTCTGGGTGCTGAGGAGGATTTTTTTTTCTCTCTCAATGGAGTTTGCACAGTTGTCTGGCCGTGTGGATCAGCTTGCCACTGAGGTTCGGAGTATTGCTACCTATCTTGCTGGGTTGCCGGTTGTGGAACCTAGGATTCCCATGGCAGATTTGTTTTTGGGGGATCGATCTAAATTTCTGAATTTCTAAAATAACTGTAAGTTGTTTTTTGCCTTAAGATCTAAGTCCCCAGGCAAATTGTCATCTCCCTGCTGCGCGGCGACGCTCAGGATTGGGCTTTTTCCCTGACACCTGGGGATCCTGTTTTGAATGATATTGATGAATTTTTTCAGGCTCTGGGGTTATTGTACGATGAACCTAATGTCACTTATCAAGCTGAAAAGATCCTGTTGGCATTAAATCAGGGTCTTGCAGACGCTGAGTTGTACTGTCAGAAATTTCGAAAGTGGGCAGTTCTGACCAAATGGAATGATCATGTTTTGGCAGCCCTTTTTCGAAGGGTCTGTCAGAAAAAGTAAAGGACGTCATGGTGGGATTCCCTGTTCCCTCTAGTCTCAATGATTCTATGTCTTTGGCCATTCAAATTGACAGACGTTTGCGCGAACGCAGAGGTATGCGTGAGATAGTGTTGCCTTGTGAGCCAGCTCCTGAGCCCATGCAGTGTGATGGAGTGACTTCTGGGGCTCAGCGTTATGAGTTTCGTAGGCGCAATGGGTTATGTTTCTACTGTGGTGACGCGTCCCATGCTATTTTTGTCTGCCCTAAGCGGGGAAGACGTTTTGCGCGCTCAGTTGTCTTGGGTAGTGTTGAGACTAAATTTCTGTTGACTGTTACCCTCATTTGCTCCATGTCCACATTTTCGGCTCAGTCTTTTGTTGATTCAGGAGCGGCTATTAACCTGATGGATTTTGACTTTGCCAAACGTTGTGGCTTTCCCATGATACCCCTGCAGAAGTCTATTCCTTTACTGGGCATTGATTCTACCCCTTTGGCGGAGAACAAACCCCAATTTTCTACTCAGGTGATAATGAGGGATGAACCAGATCATCAGGAGAGTTGCAAATTTCTGGTGTTGCATAATCTGCATGACATTATTGTACTGGGTTTCCCTTGGTTACAGACTCATAATCCTCTTTTGGATTGGGAAATCTGTGTCTGTGACCAGTTGGGGTTGCCAATGTGTTAATACTGACACTCCTGTTTTTTCTGCCTCTCCCTAGTCTCAGGATCTCCCTGACTTTTTGACTGATTTTTCTGATGTGTTTAGTGAAAGTAAGTCTGTGTCCTTACCTCCTCACAGAAGCTACGATTGCGCTATTGAGTTAGTGTCACGCTGTCTCTGCATAAGGAGGACCAGGGTCTATGCTGACCCTAAGCTGGGGTCCTGACTAATCCCTCTACCTGGAGGTACTGTTGATGAGTACAGAGGTCCAGGCCGCCAGCGTAACCCTATCTCCTGTGAATCCCTGACAACTGTAATCTAGTCCTGAGAAGGACCCTGATTACCACCACAGGGAACGGGAAGGTAACTGCCTTCACACAGTATAAGACGAACGAGACAGTACAAGGGGTAAAATAAAAGACACCTTGCATACAAAACAACAACTACAGAGGAAACACCAAATGGTAAGGAGATAAATAATAAAGCGAGGAGAGGAGAAAACCACAACAGGTACTCTTAGCTTTAGACTTCTCAATATGATCCGCTCTGCTGGTCTGCATGAATGCTTTCACCGACACTTCCCTAGCAGACAGGCAGGTATATGAAGAAATCCAATTATCGCAACATTAATTGCAGCTGAGCGAGGCTGGTCTTGTCCAGCACAGAGAGAGGGAGAATTAACTCTCTCACTGCCGAAAAACACCCAGCAGCAGAAACTCAGCTGTGAGAAGTCAGGGTGTGCAATCGCGACGATCTTCGCAGCGACACACCCGTGACAGTACCCCCCCTTCTACGAGGGGCCTCCGGACCCTCAGGGCCGGGTTTATCTGGGTGAGTAGTGTGGAAGGCCCGAACCAATCGGTCTGCGTTAATATCCGACGCAGGAACCCACATCCTCTCCTCAGGACCAAACCCCCTCCAATGAACAAGGTACTGAAGGGACCGGAGATTCAGACGTGAATCGATGACTCTCGACACCTGGAACTCCAAGTTACCATTGACCACCACAGGAGGAGGAGGTAAAGGTGAAGGTATCACCGGCGCCACATACCTCTTAAGCAACGATCTGTGGAACACATTATGAATTTTAAATGTGGGAGGGAGGTCAAGGCGGAATGCAACCGGATTAATTATAGAACTGATCTTGTATGGCCCGATGAACCTGGGACCCAGTTTCCAGGAGGGAACCTTAAGTTTTATATTCTTGGTAGACAACCATACCAGATCGTTCACACTTAGGTCCGGACCAGACACTCTCCTCCTATCAGCCATACGTTTGTATCGGTTCCCCATAGTACTCAGATTATTCAGCACTCCTCTCCACACTGAAGCAAGTGACGACGAAAATCGTTCCTCCTCAGGAACCCCAGAAGAGCCCCCCCTATTAAAAGTACAAAACTGGGGGTGAAAACCATATGCCCCAAAAAACGGGGACTTACCAGTGGACTCGCTCCGCCTATTATTTAGAGCAAACTCCGCCAGAGGCAAGAAAGAAGCCCAGTCCTCCTGGTTCTCTGACACAAAACACCGGAGATATGTCTCCAAGCTCTGGTTCAGACGCTCTGTCTGACCATTGGACTGCGGGTGAAAAGCCGATGAAAATGACAACTGCATCCCCCGCCGTGTACAAAATGCTTTCCAGAATTTGGACACAAACTGAGACCCCCGATCCGACACCACATCGGAGGGTACCCCGTGAAGTCTTACAATCTCCCCAATAAACACCTGCGCAAGAGTTTTAGCATTAGGAAGAGCAGGAAGAACGATAAAATGTGCCATCTTGCTGAACCTGTCCACTACAACGAGTATGATTGTTTTACCCGAAGATGGCTGGAGGTCCGTAATGAAGTCCATAGACAGATGAGTCCATGGACGCTCCGGGGTCTTCAAAGGTAAGAGGGTCCCAGACGGACGGGTATGTGGGGTCTTAGAGCGCGCACAAACCTCGCAGGACGCGACAAAAGTTACCACCTCCCTATGTAAGTTAGGCCACCAAAACCGGCGCGAGAGGAGATCCTCAGTTGCTTTACTCCCTGGGTGTCCTGCCAAAGCTGAATTATGGTGTGCCTCGATCACCTTTTGTCGCAACTGATTTGGAACAAACAGTCTCCCTGGAGGTCCTACAGGGGCGTCCCCCTGAGCCTCCAATACCTCCTCCTCAAGCTCAGAGCATACTGCCGACACCACCACCCCCTCCTGAAGGACCGGAACCGGGTCCTCCGTATTCCCAGCCCCTGGGAAACAGTGAGATAACATTTTTTGACCCAGGACGATATGTGACGACAAAATTAAACCTGGTAAAAAACAATGACCACCTAGCTTGTCTGGGATTCAGATGTTTAGCGGACTCTAAATATAGCAGGTTTTTGTGATCAGTAATGACGGTGACTGGGTGGACTGCCCCCTCCAAAAAATGACGCCACTCCTCAAAAGCTAACTTAATGGCCAAGAGTTCCCTATTGCCGACATCATAATTCCTCTCCGCGGACGACAATTTTTTAGAGAAGAAGGCGCACGGATGCCATTTACCAGGGGACGAACCTTGTGACAATACTGCTCCCCCCTACCTCGGAAGCGTCCACCTCAACAATGAACGGCTGTGACGCATCAGGCTGAATAAGTATGGGTGCTGAAGCAAAACATTTTTTCAAGGAAGAAAACGCTTGACAAGCCTTGTCAGACCATTTTGAAAAATCCTTCCCTTTTTTAGTCATGTCTGTGAGAGGTTTAACTATGGACGAAAAATTACGAATGAATTTCCGGTAGTAGTGAGCAAACCCCAAGAAAAGTTGTAATGCCTTAAGATCCTCTGGCAGATCCCACTCAAGAACTGCCCGCACTTTCCCAGGGTCCATACGAAAACCGGATGCTGACACCAGGAATCCTAAAAACTGAAGTTCCTGTACGGCGAACACACACTTCTCCCATTTGGCGTACAGTTTATTATCCCGCAAGATCTGTAACACCTGTCTAACATGCTCCTGATGAGACACAAGATCCGGCGAGTAAATTAAGATATCATCCAGATATATGACCACAAACTGTCCCATTAGGTGGCGAAAGATGTCATTTACAAAGTGTTGAAACACCGCCGGGGCAATACTCAGACCGAATGGCATGACAAGGTTCTCATAATGCCCCTCCGGAGTGTTAAACGCCGTCTTCCACTCATCCCCCTCCTTCATCCTAATCAGATTGTACGCCCCTCTGAGATCCAACTTAGAGAACCATTTGGCACCCACGATCTGATTGAAGAGATCGGGAATAAGTGGGAGCAGATACGGATCTCGAACCGTAATCCGATTAAGCTCACGGAAATCCAGGCAAGGGCGTAGGCCTCCATCTTTTTTCTTCACAAAGAAGAACACCGTGGCCACCGGGGAAGATGAAGGTCTAATATGCCCCTTAGCCAGACTCTCTGAAATATAATCCTTCATGGCCTGTCTCTCAGGACCAGAAAGGTTATACAACCTAGATTTCGGTAATTTGGCCCCAGGGATCAAGTTAACAGAACAGTCAAATTCGCGATGAGGAGGTAATTCTTGACACCCTTTCTCTGGGAATACATCCTCAAAGTCTACCAGAAATGGAGGTAAGGCCCTAGGAGCGACAGTACCAATGACCGTATGCAGTTTTTATTACAGAATTCACTCCATTGACTTATCTCTCTGGATTGCCAATTAATAACCGGGTTATGCTTAGTTAACCAAGGAAGGCCCAGCACTATAGGAGTAGGAAGACCCTCCAACACATAACAAGACAACAGTTCTTTATGTAACGCCCCCACTTGAAGATCTATGTTATGCACTGCTTGCAAAAAACTTCCCTGACCGAGAGGTCTGGCGTCGATCGAGAATATGGGGACGGGTTTAGCCAACACACTCAATCGCATACCTTGAACCCGGGCAAAGCGAGCATCCACCAGATTAGCCCCGGCCCCACTATCCAGAAGAACAGATATCCTCTCAGTTCTCGCACCCACCACCACCTCCGCCGGTACGAGAAACTGAGACGAATTTAGGGACGAAATACTTACTCCCAGATTGCCGTCCACCACACAATCTGGGATCAATAGTTTTCCGGCGACTTCTTACTCTGCAAAGAACGGGATGGACACCCCCCAATAAAATGTCCCTTTTTCCCACAGAAGAAACAACTTCTTGTTTTGTGGCGCCCCACCGATCCCCTCCCCCCGGAATGATGTCCCTCTTAATTGCATAGGCTCCTCTGGACTGACTAGGGGAACCTCCGTATAAGGGACCCTTGAGGAAGGTGGAGTCATAACAGGGGGCGAAGTTACCCCGCATCTCTCCCAAAGACGTCTGTCAATACGAATAGCAAGGGCCATAGCGGCCTCCAGTGACGTGGGGGGGTCATACTGTGCCAGCACATCCTTTAATTTGTCAGATAAACCTTGACAAAACTGGCTCCTAAGAGCCGGGTCATTCCACTGGGTGTCTGTGGCCCACCTACGGAACTCCGAACAGAATTCCTCCGCTGGACAATCTCCCTGCTGTATCCTACGTAACTTAGATTCAGCAAGGGAGACCCGATCCGGGTCATCATATACAAGACCCAGAGCTGCAAAAAACCCATCCACTGACTGGAGAGCTGGGGAGCCCGGGGGGAGAGCGAACGCCCAGGATTGGGGGTCTCCTTGTAGGAGCGAGATGACAATCCCCACCCTTTGTTCTTCACTCCCAGATGACCGAGGTCGCAGCCGAAAGTACAATTTACATGCCTCCCGGAAAGCAAAAAACTTGTCCCGCCCCCCAGTGAATCTGTCAGGGAGAGCTACTTTAGGTTCAGGTCCGGCCTGCTCCGGGGGGTACAAAACCTTGGACTTAACGTCCGCCAGCTCCATGGACAAACTCTGCAACTGCCGAGCAAGACTGACTACTGGATCCATGGTGTCTGGAGAAAATCTTTAGTGGTCGGTGAAAATGTCACGCTGTCTCTGCATAAGGAGGACCGGGGTCTATGCTGACCCTAAGCTGGGCTCCTGACTAATCCCTCTACCTGGAGGTACTGTTGATGGTACAGAGGTCCAGGCCGCCAGCGTAACCCTATCTCCTGTGAATCCCTGACAACTGTAATCTAGTCCTGAGAAGGACCCTGATTACCACCACAGGGAATGGGAAGGTAACTACCTACACACAGTATAAGACGAACGAGACAGTACAAGGGGTAAAATAAAAGACACCTTGCATACAAAACAACAACTACAGAGGAAACACCAAATGGTAAGGAGATAAATAATAAAGCGAGGAGAGGAGAAAACCACAACAGGTACTCTTAGCTTTAGACTTCTCAATATGATCCGCTCTGCTGGTCTGCATGAATGCTTTCACCGACACTTCCCTAGCAGACAGGCAGGTATATGAAGAAATCCAATTATCGCAACATTAATTGCAGCTGAGCGAGGCTGGTCTTGTCCAGCACAGAGAGAGGGAGAATTAACTCTCTCACTGCCGAAAAACACCCAGCAGCAGAAACTCAGCTGTGAGAAGTCAGGGTGTGCAATCGCGACGATCTTCGCAGCGACACACCCGTGACAGTTAGTGCCTGGTGGTAAATTTCCTAAGGGTCGCTTTTTTAACTTATCTGTACCTGAACAAGATGCTATGCGATCTTATATCAAGGAGTCATTGGAGAAGGGTCTTATCAGACCATCCTCTTCACCCTTGGGCGCCGGTTTTTTCTTTGTGGCCAAAAAGGATGGTTCATTGAGGCCGTGTATTGATTATCGCCTCCTGAATAAGATTACTGTGAAATATCAATATTCGTTACCCTTGATTTCTGACCTGTTTTCCAGAGTGAAAAGTGCTAGTTGGTTTACCAAGCTTGACCTCAGAGGGGCGTGTAACCTTATTCGCATTAAGCACGGGGATGAATGGAAGACGGTGTTTAATACCCCAGAGGGGCATTTTGAGTACCTAATGATGCCTTTTGGGCTCACTAATGCTCCTTCCGTCTTCCAATCCTTCATGAATGATATTTTCAGGGATTTTGTGGATAAATTTCTGATTGTTTATTTGGATGATATCTTGATTTTTTCCATCGACTGGGACTCTCATGTGAAACATGTTCGGACTCTGTTCCAGATTTTGAGAGAAAATGCACTGTATGTGAAGGGATCAAAGTGTCTTTTTGGCGTACAGAAGGTCTCATTTCTGGGATTTATTTTGTCTCCGTCTGTTATTGAAATGGACCGGTCAAGGTTCAGGCCATCTGTGATTGGGTTCAACCTACTTCATTAAAGGCTCTTCAGAGATTTTTGGGTTTTGCCAATTTTTATCGTAAATTCATTGGTAATTTCTCCGGTATTGTTAAACCATTGAATGATTTGACCAAAAAGGGTTCTGAAGTGGTGAATTGGCCTCCTGAGGCAGTTTCTGCATTTCAAGAACTTAAGCAGAGATTCATTTCTGTTCCTGTTCTACGGCAGCCTGATGTTTCTCTACCGTTTAAGGTGGAGGTTGATGCTTCTGAAATTGGGGCAGGTGCTGTTTTGTCCCAAAGGGATCCAGAGACCTCTAAGAGTAACCCTTGTGCCTTTTTCTCTCGAAAGTTTTCTCCAACTGAACGTAATTATGACGTGGGTAATCGGGAGTTATTAGCCATGAAGTGGGCCTTTGAAGAGTGGAGACATTGGCTGGAAGGAGTCAAACATCAGGTGGTGGTCCTCACGGACCATAAGAACCTGGTTTATCTCGAATCAGCCAAGCGACTTAATCCTAGACAGGCCAGGTGGGCTTTGTTTTTCACACGTTTTAATTTTGTGGTTTCTTTTCTTCCTGGCACTAAGAATGTTAAGGCGGATGCCCTCTAGAGGAGTTTCTTTGCGGATTCTCCTGAGTTATCTGATCCTGCTGTTATTTTGAAAGAGGGTGTAGTACTTTCCGCCATCTCACCCAATTTGAGACTGGCTCTGGAGGGGTGTCAGGAGGATAAACCTGAGCGCTGCCCTGTTGGGAAAATGTTTGTCCCAGATCAGTGGAAGAAGAGTGTGATGTCTGAGATTCATTGTTCCGCATTGGCTGGTCATCCTGGGATTTTTGGTACCAGAGACTTCGTGAGTCGGTCCTTTTGGTAGCCTACTTTGTCTCGTGACGTCAGGGACTTTGTGCAGTCCTGTGGGACTTTCTCTCGTTCAAAGCCTTGCTCTCGCTCTAGTGGTTTGTTGATGCCATTACCTGTGCCCAAGAGGCCATGGACCCATATCTCTATGGATTTTATTTCCGACCTCCCTGTCTCTCAGAGAATGACCATTATCTGGGTAATCTGTGATAGGTTTTCCAAGATGATACATCTTGTGCCATTACCTAAGTTGCCTTACTCCTCCGAGTTGGTGCCTTTGTTCCTTCAGCACGTGGTTCGGTTGCATGGCATTCCGGAGAACATTGTGTCTGACAGAGGAGTCCAGTTTGTTTCCAGATTTTGGAGGACATTTTGTTCTAAACTTGGTGTTCAATTATCTTTCTCCTCTGCATTTAATCCTCAGACCAATGGACAAACCGAGAGACCAAACGAGACCTTGGAGACTTATTTGAGATGTTTTGTGTCTGCTGATCAAGATGACTGGGTCTCTTTTTTGCCTTTGGCTGAGTTTGCTCTTAATAATAGGGCTAGCTCTGCCACCTTGATGTCTCCATTTTTCTGTAATTCTGGGTTTCACCCTCGATTTTCTTCGGGACAGGCGGAGGCTTCTGTCTGTCCGGGTGTTGACTCTGTTGTGGAGTGAATGCAGCAGATTTGGGACCAGGTAGTGGAGAGGTTGTCTCTCTCTCAAGAGAAGGCCCAGCGGTTTGCCAACCGGCATAGGACTGATGGTCCTCGGTTTAAAGTGGGGGACTTGGTTTGGTTGTCTTCAAAAAATATCCCTATGAGGGTTGCATCTCCAAAGTTTAAGCATAGGTTCATTGGACCTTATAAGATCATGGAGATTCTTAATCCAGTTTCATTCCGTTTGCTTCTTCCAGGGACATTTAAGATCCATAACGTGTTCCACAAGTCCTTATTGAAGAGGTTTGTCGAGCCAGTGGTTCCTATGGCTGCGCCTCCTGACCCTGTTTTGGTTGAGGGCAATCTGGAGTATGTGGTAGAGAAAATATTGGATTCTCGGTTTTCTAGACGGAAACTCCAGTATTTGGTTAAGTGGAGAGGTTATGGTCAGGAGGACAATTCTTGGGTGTTTGCTTCGGACATCCATGCTAGGAGACTGATCCGTGACTATCACCGAGCTCATCCTGATTGGCCTGGTTGCACAAGTGAGGGTTCGATGACCCCTCCTCAAGTGGAGATACTGTTGTGAATGAGCAGAGGCTCCCTCTGGTGGTTACAGACAGTACTGAACCTTCCAGAGAGGAATGGCAATCTGGGATCACGGACTGGACTGATATAAGGGAGGTTGCCTCCCTGATGGTCGCCGGTGATCAATTGTTCTGGTCTCAATTGTGGTTCCTGGTTCATTTGGAAGTTTGCTGGTGTCTTGCCTGCATCTCCTGCTTTCAGATAAGATATTTTCTGCTTTTCTTTTTGTGCTTGTTATTTGCATTGTTTTCTGCACATTTGTGGAGGACAGCCAGGTTCCCTCCTGGGGCCTGAGCTCCTCACAGTTTGTCTGTAGCCACTGTTGTTTTTTCATTAGTTTTTTCCTGCTTTTTCAGCGGCTGCAGCTTGGTTTTGTTCACACTGAGATCTGATTTAATGGGTGGGGAGATCGTGTGATCTCAGTATTTTTGTAATCAGAATTGTTGGATTTTTGTAGGGTTTTCTGGATTGCAGAAAGTAATCTCTCCTGTCCTTTCCTATTTAGTCAGCTTGTGGCCCCAGCGTTTGCTCAATCTGTTTTCTGCCTGCATTTGTGTGTTCATCTTGTCTAACCGCCATTATATGTTTGGGGGCTGCCTATTACTTTGGGGCTATACTCCGGGGCAGTTAGCTTTCCTGTTTCTATCTTTAGGTATAGCTAGCTCTCAGGCTGTGACGAGGCGTCTAGGATCAACGTAGAAACGCTCCACGGCTACCTCTAATTGTGTGGTTAGTTCAGGTTTCTGCAACCCAATAGTTACCAACATCTCAGGTGTTCGGCTGCCCTGCTGTTGTTCCTGTCCTCCTCAGCTACCGTACAGTCATGGCCAAAAGTTTTGAGAATGACACAAATATTATATTTTCACATTATCTGCTGCCCTCTGGTTTTTATGTGTGTTTGACAGATGTTTTTATAACAGACAGAAATATAATTGCAAACATATGAGTAACAAAAGCTTATATTGACAGTTAGAATGAGTTAATGCAGCAAGTCAATATTTGCAGGGTTGACCGTTCTTCTTCAGGACCTCTGCAATTCTCCCTGGCATGCTCTCAATCAACTTCTGGACCAAATCCTGACTGATAGCAGTCCATTCTGGCACAATCAATGCTTTCATTTTGTCAGAATTTTTAGGTTTTTGTTTGTCCACCCGTCTCTTGATGATTGACAACAAGTTCTCAATGGGATTAAGATCTGGGGAGTTTCCAGGCCATGGACCCCAAATCGCTATGTTTTGTTCCCTGAGCCATTTAGTTATCACCTTTGCTTTATGGCAAGGTGCTCCATCATGCTGTAAAAGGCATTGTTGATCGCCAAACTGCTCTTGGAGGGTTGGGAGAAGTTGCTCTTGGAGGACATTCTGGTACCATTCTTTATTCATGGCTGTGTTTTTAGGCAAGACTGTGAGAGAGCCGATTCCCTTGGCTGAGAAGCAACCCCACACATGAATGGTTTCAGGATGCTTAACAGTTGGCATGAGACAAGACTGAGACAAGACTGGTGGTAGCGCTCACCTTGTCTTCTCCGAATGAGGCGTTTTCCTGATGTCCCAAACAATCGAAAAGGGGATTCATCAGAGAAAATAACTTTACCCCAGTCCTCAGCAGTCCACTGCCTGTACCTTTTGCAGAATATCAGTCTGTCCATGATGTTTTTTCTGGAGAGAAGTGGCTTCTTTGCTGCCCTCCTTGAGACCAGGCCTTGATCCAAGAGTCTCCGCCTCACAGTGCGTGCACTCACACCTGCCTGCTGCCATTCCTGAGCAAGCTCTACACTGCTGGTAGCCCGATCCCGCAGCTGAAACACTTTTAAGAGACGGTCCTGGCGCTTGCTGGTCTTTCTTGGGCGCCCTGGAGCCTTTTTGGCAACAATGGAACCTCTCTCCTTGAAGTTCTTGATGATGCGATAGATTGTTGACTGAGGTGCAATCTTTCTAGCTGCGATACTCTTCCCTGTTAGGCCATTTTTGTGCATTGCAATGATGACTGCACGTGTTTCTTTAGAGATAACCATGGTTAACAGAAGAGAAACAATGATGCCAAGCACCAGCCTCCTTTTAAAGTGTCCAGTGGTGTCATTCTTACTTAATCATGACAGATTGATCTCCAGCCATGTCCTCATCAACACCCACACATGTGTTAATGGAACAATCACTGAAAAGAGGTTAGCAGGTCCTTTTAAGGCAGGGCTGCAATGATGTTGAAATGTGTTTTGGGGTATAAAGTTCATTTTCTAGCCAAATATTGACTTTGTAAGTAATTGCTGTTAAGCTGATCACTCTTTATAACATTCTGGAGTATATGCAAATTGCCATTAGAAAAAGTGAAGCAGTAGACTTTGTAAAAATTAATATTTGTGTCATTCTCAAAACTTTTGTCTATGACTGTACATAACACATTCCCCATTTCTCAACTTTTGTAGCTCCCTTGGTAGCCCTCACCAAGAAGGGAGCAAATCCCAAATTGTGGTCTGAGGAAGTCTCCAAGGCTTTCATCTCAATTAAGTCTCAGTTTGCTAGCGCTCCCATTCTACACCGCCCTGATGTTGATAAGCCATTCATATTGGAGGTGGATGCCTCATCTGTTGGTGCTGGAGCAGTTCTCTTTCAAAAGGATGCTCAAGGTCGGAAGCATCCTTGCTTCTTCTTCTCCAAGACCTTCACACCAGCGGAGAGGAATTATTCCATTGGGGACAGGGAGTTGCTAGCAATGAAGTTGGCTTTCTCTGAGTGGAGACATCTGTTGGAGGGGGCTCGCTTTCCCTTCCAAGTCTTCACCGACCACAAGAATTTGGTATATCTTCAGACAGCCCAGCGGCTTAATTCTCGCCAGGCCAGATGGTCCTTGTTCTTCTCCTGGTTTCATTTCACACTCCATTTTCTCTCGGGAGAGAAGAACATTCTTGCCGACGCTCTCTCTCACTCTGTGGTGTCCTCTGAGGAGGAGGAGGAAGAGCCTCGGCTTATTGTCCCCACAGAGAGCCTGAGAACAGTGGCCCCGGTTTCGCTAGAGTCTGTGCCCCGGGCAAGACTTTGTGCCTACCAATTTGTGACCGGAGGAACTCTCTTGGGCACATTCGTCCAGGGTGGGTGGACACTTTGGGGCAAAGAGGACATCTGAATTGCTGGCGAGGACATACTGGTGGCCGCATATGGTCCGTGACGTTGGGGACTATGTTCGGGCGTGTGTCTCCTGCGCCAAGAATAAGTCTCCACGATAACGGCCAGCTGGGTTACTTTACCCTTTGCTGGTGGCAGACAGGCTCTGAGAGATGGTTGGGATGGACTTTGTGGTGGGCTTGCCCAAGTCTCGGGGTTGCACCATCATTTGGGTAATCACCGACCATTTTTCCAAAATGGTGCATCTGGTGCCACTACCACAGTTACCTTCTGCACGGGCTCTGGCAGCGTTGTTCGTTAGGCACATCTTCCGTCTACACGGCATGCCGGACAAAATTGTCAGTGACCGAGGTCCCCAGTTTGCGTCTCGGTTCTGGAGAGAGCTTTGTCGTCTACTCAGTATTGAGTTAAATCTCTCTTCACCGTATCATCCTGATACGAATGGGTTGTTAGAGAGGGCCAACCAGACCTTGGTCACCTATCTACGACATTTTGTCTCAGCCAGGCAGGATGACTGGGCACCCTTGCTAACGTGGGCTGAGTTTGCACTAAACAATGCTGTGGCTGACTCCACCGGACAGACTCCATTCCTCCTAAACTACGGTCAGCATCCTTGGGTTCCGGTGATATGGAAATTTAATTAGGATAAAAATATCCTGTGTTTGCTGCTTGCCATGTCCAAATCTCTATATAATGTCTTTTTGAGCGCTCAGAACGAAATGAGGACTGTCCACACGAAAGTGTCAGTATAACAGTTCATCAAAGACATACATTTATTATTCATTCAAGGTTTTATACGTTTTCAAAAAGGGGCTGGTTAGTCAATTAACATACAATTAAAAGCTGCTAGATTATTGGCTGTTCTAGTGTAAATATGATAATTATGATAATCATGATTAAAAGAGCTGAAGTTGCAGAATTATTGTTTATATTCTTGTGACCTAGTTGCCTTGCATAACTATAATGTAAACAACAGATATCTAATAGGACATTTTGTACTTCATGCATTTGTTCCTTTACGAAGGTCTTATGAAGGCCAGATTTCTTTAAAACGACTGATTATATCTGGCCTAGAAATATGTGAGCACAAGGTTTTTTTAGCAAGTGAGATCTATCTAACTGTGAACTGTGAATACATATATGTGAATATACTTTGAATATATGGAATACATATATATTTCCATGACAGTCCCCCCTTAGATACCACTTGCCCTAAAAACCTGCTCCTGGCCCAAAGCGCTGCAACTCTTTTATGCTGCCGGTGAGTTGAGACACCCCTAGTACATGCCTCCCCCACCGAATACAGACTTTTCGCAAATGGGCGGTCAGGAGGACTGTCCCTGTCGGGGGTTTATGTGTTTGCAATCATAATCTCATAGTTGATATGATGTTTCATCAAGGATGTGTATTCTCAGTCTGGAGGTAGTTCGGAGATCTGGTCAAGCCAGGCAGTTCCATCCGGACTGGTGCGAGGTCCAAGATGGTGAGTGGCATCAAATTGGTTGTCTCCTGAACAGTTTTTTCCATTATCCTGCGGATACAAGGAATAACACAGCAACCAGTAATTAATGCAAAAATGAGAACCCCCATAATGGCTGTCCCAACCTGTGCCAACATTTTCTGCCACCCACTCATCCACCCAAAGTATCGATCCCATGGGTCAGTGACACCTGAGTTCTGTTTCAGTTCCTCTGATAACTCATTAAGTTTCTGTATTGCCATTGTGACTTTACCATTTGGGCCAGTGTTGTCTGGGATGTAGGTGCAACAGGTGTCTTTGATCATTTTGTAAACACCTCCTTTCTCAGCTAGAATCATATCCAAAGCCATTCTATTCTGGAATGCCATAATGGAAGTGGGGCCTAACTGTGCTGCCAACCTTTTACAGCATCTATGGTGAAGTTAACAAATCTCTGCTGGTTATAATAGATGTAATTTATCCAATCAACATTTTTTTTATAGTTACTAGTGGCAATAGTGACTCAAATCCTGCTTTAACTTGGTCTCTGGCCTTGAACTCATCAGGTAGGTCATCTGGTCATCTGTCTGGTCAGTCAGAGCATCCACGACATCCTTCATGGCTTAGGTGTCTCTCCTGGTATGGGAGCTTCCTTGCAATGCGATACGTGGATTCAAACAGGCTTTCCCTCTAGTTACACAGAGGTTGATGTCATCTGGGGCTCTTGGACAGGATCATCAAATCTGGCAGTGAGGAGAAAAACTCGAGAATGGACATTAGTTTTTGACCAATTCAATTACATAAGTGTTATGATTTGGTAGCTGAGGAGAGCAGGCAAAAAAAGTAATACACCAGAGAGGTTGGAATCTATGGGATTGCAGTACCCTGACTAACCACCACAACTAAAGGCAGCCGTGGAGCGTTCCTACATTGGTCCTAGACGCCTCGTCACAGCCTGAGAAGCTAACTACACCTAAAGATAGAAAAAGGAAAGCTATCTGCCCCGGAGCAGATCCCCAAAGAACATAGGAAGCCCCCAAACATGTAATGGCGGTTAGACAAGAGGAAATACAGACACAGACAGAAAATAGAATGAGCAAACGCTGGGGCCCAATCTGTCTAGATAGAAAAGGATAGGAAAGGCACTTACTGCAACCCCAAAAAAAACCCTGAAAAATACCAACTCTACTAATTACAAAAACACCTGAGATCACACGACCTCTACCACCTAAATTAGTTCTCTGGTGTAACAAAAACTAAACAGCAACCACTGAAAAAACTGGAAAAGGCAAATGAACAAACAGTGGCTGAACTAAACTGAGAGGAGCATAAGCCCCCCGAAGGGGACCCGGCAGACCCCCACAGAAGTGCAGGACAAAATGCAGGCACCAAAAAACTAAAAGAAGAAAATGTCTTATCTGTTAGCAGAAGATGCAGGCACGAAACAGCTTTTTCTGGGACTCTGGGAGTGTGCCTTACGCTAAACAGTGCAATTAGGAGTGTGTCATGCCATGGTTTGCGTGTCTCTTGGGCAATTTTTCAGCATTCTATTCTTAAGTGTTTCATTCAGTTTTTTCTACCTTCCTGCTGCTCTGGGGGTGGTAAGGAGTGTGTAGGCCTAAATCTGACCCTACTGCTAATCGGGTCTTGTGTGTCAGATTTGCTGTGAATGCGAGTCCCTGATCACTTTCTATCATTTCTGGAACCCCGTATCTGCACACTATTTTCCGAAAGTAGCTTCGTTGCAGTAGTCTTTGCTGACTTGGAAGGCTTCTGTTCATCTTGAAAATTCTTCTTTTGACCACAATGGCGTATTTGAATCCTTCACTTGGCGATATCTGGATGTGGTCTATCTGGATCCTTTGAAGCTGGTAGAGTGGTCTTTCCAGATGAGGTGAGGGGGTCTTTCTTCCATACGTCCAGGCTTGCATTTGCCGCAGGTCAGACAGCTGCTGGTGAATTTGGCTGTTAGGGTGGAGATCCCTGAAGCGAAACAGTAAGCACCAATCAGATCATTCATCTGTGTCTTTGATATGTGGATGTGGGTCCATGTACCCATTGGACCACCATAGGGTGCATACTTTGTGGTAGGCAGAGTTTGAAGTCTATTATTGATAGCCTTCTTTCTTCACGTGTTGCTTTTTTTTTCCCATTCAGCTCTTCTTCTCCTTTTGGAGCTTGGTCTTGTAACTTCTTGAGCAGATTCCAGGACGTCTCTTTGTCAGGTTTCTTGTCTTCAGTCGTCATGTAGTAGCCGTCCGGCTCTACGACCTCTCCCACTGTCTTCCTTTGGCTGCTTCTTTGGCTGCCATGTCCGCCATGTTATTGCCTCACGCCTCTTCTGTTTTCAGTTTTCCATGCACTTTGATTTTTCAAATTGCCACCATTTTGGAAGTTGGAGTATACCCAGTAGGTCCCTGAAGGCTCCATGATGCTTCACGGTTGTCCCGTTTGCTGTGATGAAGTCCCTTGTAGCCCAGATGGGTCCAAAGTCGTGTGCTATGCCATGCGAGTACCTGTAGTCCGTGTAGATGTTTGCAGTCTTGCCTTCTGCCATCTGGCAGGCCTTCGTCAGCGCTATCAATTCTGCTTCCTGGGCTGACAGGCTAGGTGACAGACTTCTGGACCACAGGATTTCTTGATTGCTGGTCACTGCACTTCCTGTGTTGAAACTTCTTCTGGAGCCATCCAAGTATCCCCCCTTGGGAGTGGGAGTAGAGTGGCCGGCTGAGGACTGTAGGTCTGGAGACGGTGACATTATGAGACAAAGGCAATAGAGGCGCCACAAAGATGCCTGGCGGTGGAGAGATTACTGTTGGTTGAGCTTGATTGAAGATTGCCAAGATGTCATGTGGAGTGAGAGTTTCCAGTGGCTGTCCAAAAGTGATGTCAGCAACCTTGTCCAGGAGGGTGTGTGCTGCAGATACTGCCATCAGGCAGGAGGGTGTTCTTCTTGCAGCTGGATCCAAGCGGGCTGAGAGGCAGCCTAAAAGTCTCTGTTTTCCCCCGTGAATCCGTGCCAGGACTCCAATAGCATGACCTTCTTTCTTCCATCAGGTAGACGGAAAGACTTTTCATAGTCAGGTAGGCCTGGTATTGGCGCTGAGACTGTGGAGTTCTTCCAATCTCCTGAATGGGTTGAAGGCTGCGTCTGATAGAAGGAGCGGGGTTGCGTTGATGCAAGCGCACAGAGGCTGCATTAGGTCTGAGGCATCAGGGATCCAGGTTCTGCAATATGACACTAGACCAGGGAAGGCCTGCAGCATTCTTGGAGTTGTTGGGGGAGCCATCTTCTCCATAGTGGTCTCCCAGTCTTTTGACATGTGTTTCGTCTGGTGGGCAATACAGTGTCCCAGGGATGTAACTTGCTTCTGGCATCACTGGACTTTGTTCTTCCAGACCTTGCATTGCTGTTCTTCCAGGTAGAGTAGGAGAGACAAGGAATAGACTGTGCAGGTGTTGATGTCAACCACACAAAATAGAAGGTCATCCACGTGTTGTAGAAGAGTGACTCTTGCATATTCTGCAATCCAGTTGACGAGGATGGAGGACATTGTCTTGGTGAAACTTAAAGGGCTTGTTTTGAGCACCTTGAGACAACACTGTCCATATGCACTGCACTGGTGCGTGAAAGCAGGCCTCCAGGTGGAGGGGAAACACTGAAGAAGGTACTGGCCAGGTTGATCACCGTGAATACCGTTGCGGTGACTGGGACTCTTGAGAGCAGAGTGTGATGGTTCAGCACTGTTGGGGTTTCAAATACCGTAGCCTCTTTCGCGGCCTCCAGGCCTTGCACCATTCTGAACTCAGTGGGGTTTACAGTCTTTTTCTTCACTGTGGAAAGCTGGGATTGATTCCCATGGGCGAGGCAGCCCAGTTTGGCCTTGTCCTTCAGTATGCAGCAGGGGACTCCCATCTGCTGGTGCAGAGCTGGCGGGAAAACAAGCCGTCTACTAGGATCCACATCATGAGAGATGACGACCAGCTGGCTTTCTTGTTCTCCACCAAGACAGTTACTGTGATAGCACCTGTTCTGGTCACAGGGGGTCTTCTTGTTGGGACGTCTCCTTAAACGGCTGCTTTTTTCTCAGCACGGGCCATCAGTAGTTTCTTTTTCTCCAGCTCGGTCTCAGGTCAGTATTTGTGCACAAGTTTGAAGAGCTGAGTGGCCTTTTTCCGGTTTAGGGCCTGGGTGAACTGGTTGATTGCAAGGGGCACCTCCTGGTGCTTGCAAAAGATGAACCTCTGGCGTTAGAGCTGGATGAGGTGTTGCCATTCCATGAAGCGAGTAGAGTCCTTCTTGAGTTGAATATCCTGGCCAATGCCAAATTTCTCAGGCCGTCTTCTTAAGCGAGTTCACTTAGACCTTCAGTTGGTCAGAGACATCTTGACCCTGGGTGATGGAGTGGCTTTTCTGGTACTATATCCAGCAACTCCTGTGATAGGTCTGCAGTGTGGTTGTTTGAGGTTCCTGTTTCTTCTTGGGTCAGGGGTGAAGAAAGTGTCATGGTCCCATCTTCCTGGAACACTCTGGTCGCTTTCAGCTTCTGCAGTAGGTCCACTCCCAATAGGTTGAGGGTGCAGGTTTTTTACACAACAAACTGGGACATGATGGAGTGTTCTGGCTGAGTCCACACGCTCAGGGGCTTCATAATCTGGAAATATCTGACTTGACCATCAATTCCCATGCAGGAAGCAGAAGATTCTGATAGGTAGGTGAGGTTGCGGAGTTCCACAAGAAAAGATATGACTACGCCATCCACTCTCAGGATATTGGTCCCACTGGTGGGGTTCCTTGTGGACTTGGTGTGCTCTTGTCCTATGGACGGGGTTCTTCACTGCTTTCTGTGTTTCTTCCTTGGCTTGCTTCTCTAGACAAAGTGGTGGGTCGTAGGGGTTCTCTGCAGCGGTTCTGGTAATGGCCAAGCTTGCCACAGTTGTAACACTTGACATTCCTTCTGTCCCGGCGGGACTCAATCCTTTTTGCTACTGTGAGCAGGGTGTCCATTGCTATTGACGTGTACTCAGGCCTGGCTGCTACCAGTGGTTTCCTGATTGGTTCTCTCAGTCCATGCACACAAGCCTGTGCCAACATCCGTCTGTGTGTCTGATCATGGGTAATGAGGCCCAAATCTTGAAACACTTGCATCACTCTGCCATGGAACTTCTCCACAGACTCTGTCTTGTCTTGACTCATGACATGTAGGCTGAGAGTTTGTCCTGTCAGTCTGCTTTTGGCCCATTCTCTGAGTTGCTCAATTAGCTTAGGTCCTGTCTCCCAGGCATACGAATCTAACTCTGCTGGATGCTTGAAG